>JAPMIB010000181.1:0-241276 GCA_034770305.1 Trichogramma dendrolimi
TTGCTCGAGATCATACATACACGTTAAATGTAGATGTATTTGAAAAAACATTCAAGATGACATACGAAATACCATATACATGTAGTAATTGTGGGCGTATTCAATTGACAGAAATGAAAACAAATTTCTTACATTGTTCGGTTCCAATTGATACGAGTAATGAATGTCATCTAAGAAAACTTTTGCATACAAATCATCTATATGAAGACGGTGATATGCTGTACTGTGCGCAATGCAGATCCACAGTTCACCACTCACCAGGGAGAAAATGTTTTCTGCATTGTCCAGAAATTTTGATTATATCTATCCAGCGATGTGATGACAAGGGAGGGAAAGGTGTTAGAAAAATTAACACTCCACTTCAACACGATGCATTTATAAATATTGATGGTTACACTCAGTAAGTCAAAATTCCTATATATATGAGTTTTGAAAGTTCATGATCAATTATGAATTGACAAATATTTTTTATAGGAATAGTGATAAAGCAGATATTGAACATTGTTCTTATTTTTTATTTGGCATAATTTGTCATGAATCATCGAGAACTGATTATGGACACTACATGTCGTATGTGCGCAGAAATGATGATACTTGGACACTATTTGACGATTTAATTGTTAAAAATAAAACAACGCTACAAGTTTCAAACGAAACGGAAAATAATTCATACATGCTTTTTTATAAAAGACAAATTTGAAAAATTTAAATAAAAAATAATATTTTCCACGCCATATTATTCATTTATTTCAGCAAAATTAAAAATTTTAAATATATATTTTTATTGGATATTTTATTACAGGAACCATAATATTTCTGAAACCATTTTAATTATTCTTTTACATTAGTAGGAAAAAGGGCTGGGTCGTGAGTCATCTCGATTACTCAAATTTGTATATTTAATCATGTATAAAACAAAAAATTTTAAAAAATAATCGTAATCGTAATTTTTGAATTTTAAAAATTTTAAAAAAATGTTTGATTATGTTTACAAATATTTTAATTGTGTACAGAAATGCCCGTGTACACAAGTTTCATGTCTACGAATGATACCTTGCCGCGTGTATGCGTGCTGAGCAGTTGGTACAACTGTTCAGCGACGTGAACAGACCTAAACTTTTCGCGGCCAAGATTTGTACACAAGCCTGCATGTGGAGGAGTGTGGACTGTGGACTCGAGCTCATAAATATATAACTTCGTTTTGATTTTGAATTGTAAATTTAAAGTGACGTTTACTATTACCAATTTTATATTGACAAAACAGAATTAACGTCAAGAGAAAAAGATGAATCCAAAAGACCCTATCATTGCTCTCCAGTAATATTTATTGTAATGTCTAAACTATATAAGAGAGAAATTGAGATAACCTCAATTATTGACTTGTGAAAACAGACTTTTTTATTTATGAAATAAAACTTATTTAACAGGGCAACGACTTTGTCAGGCAAACAAACAATACATTGCTGGACAAGGCACATATGAAGAACTTGGGTATATATACTCAAAATTTGCTGGAACTGTAAAAGTCATCGAGAAAGATGAAGTAATCCTTTTTCATTGACAATTTTATAATTTTAAATTAAGAAAAAGAAATTCACCAATATTATTTTCAGACATATACAATTGAAGCGCATGGACTGCCAGACCCGACCATTGTTCCAGCTCCAGGAGATATTATAACTGCATTGGTAACCTTGGTTAATCAAAGATTTGCCAAATGTGATATAAAATGTGTAGGAGATATTACGTTAAGCAAAAAGTACAGGGGTATTTTAAGAAGAGAAGAAGTCAGAGCCACAGAAAAAGATAGAATTGAGATGTACAAATCTTTTCGACCAGGGGACATAATCCTTGCTCGAGTTGTATCCTTTAATGAAATATTATATATTAACAATTATGCTAATTTAGTTATTGCACCAAAGATAAAAGTATAATAATTCTATATTTAATATGTTAATTTCCTTAACAAATTATAATTAATTAGTTACCAATGACTGAAGCACACACATTTCAACTAACAACTGCTGAAGATGAACTAGGAGTTGTTATTGCTGAGAGCGCCGAAGGTTTTTATATTTTTGTTATGTATTTACTTCAATCATCAAAACATTATTTATTAATTTTTAAAATGATTCCAGGAGCACAAATGGTCCCCGTAAGTTGGACAGAAATGCAGTGTTCCAAAACATCCATCAGAGAGCCACGAAAGGTGGCTAAAGTTGTGCCGGAGGATGTAGCTTTAGGAAAAAAATAAAATTACTGCATGAATCGATTGTACATAGTTGAACGTAAAGAGTAGATTTTACTTTTATAAGTTGTCAAACAACGAAAATAAACATTGAATTATTTTTTTAATTGTTACATGCCACATTTATTTGCTAAGACCCAGCTAAAAATCATTTGTCAATTGAGTTAGATATTTAAGCCAGATCAGAATAAGTTGTAAAATTAATCAAAAACTGAACAAATAGCGACGAACTACATGTCAAACAGAGAAAATAAAACATACGGTAGCTTTATCCTTTGAACTACAATGCAAGTCTGGCTACACGTCATTCAGGTGCAGGCAAACATACTGTGGTGAGATCGCGAACGATAAGCACTCGATATATAAAAGCGCATCGGAAGGCTCGAGCGTGAACCATTACTTGTCCGTAAATCGCGACGATTCAACATGATGAACTTTTTCATATTTATCAATTACCTGGTTGCTTCGACGACGCCTAGCCCAGTCAAAGAACATAATTACGACATTTTTTGGGAGGGCAAAGCGTTCGACGAGATGATCAACAGCCTGAAGACGTTCTACAACGCGACCAGCATCTTTTTCGTTCTCGACGATCCACAGCAGGTAAAAGCGAGCTCGAATTTCACGCTCCCGTCGATCGGTGCCATCAGAAGCCTGTCCTCGGCCCAGATATTCTCTCAGATCATCAGCGCCGGACTATTGTACAGCAGCTACGAGACGACTCTGCGAGGCTATCCTCGGCAAATATTCATCCTGCCGATCGTCGACGGCCAGGACGGGGCCGCGTTCGCGAGATTCACCAGGCGCCACGAGCTCAGCTATCACGTGTGGCTGTTGATCTTCTTGACGGCCGTCGACGACAACGACGACGATGACGACGACGACGAGTCGTTTGGAATATTTTGCTCCGATCGCGAACGAACGACGAACGCGAAGGATCCGAATTACGTGCGTCTGCGATTCAACACGCGGCTGCTGGTCAAGTGTCACGCGGACCCGAGGCTGCGCGAATGGTACCGGGTGAACGAGCGCGTGGGACTGCGCGCCAACGACCTCATGTACTGGACGGCCCGAGAGGGCCTGCACCTCGCCACGGGCAAGAATCTGTTCGAGCGACGCAACAGCGCCGCCGGCACGGCCCTCAGGGTGTGTCTTTCGTCGACGATCCCGACGCAGACGACCGAGATCGAGAGTCCGCCGACTTGTTCTCCGAGCTGATGATCGAGCTCGGCCGGCACATCAACTTCGAGCTAGTGTACGACTCGGCCGACACGTTCGGCTCGTACAATCGCAGCTCCAAGAGCTGGAACGGACTGCTGGGCGATCTGCAGTCGCGCAGGACCGACGTGGCCGCCGCCGAGATGACCATGTCCAAGCAGCGACTCGACGCCTTCGACTTCGCCATTCCGCTGATCGTCACGGACGCCATGCTCTTCATCAGGCAGCCGAGCGGCAACGGCGTGCGCTGGAACGCTTATTTAAAAGTAACTCGTTGCTCTGAAAAAAAAAAAAGGAAAGTAAAAGCAGCCTCGTGTAAAACGGTATTTTCTTTCGCGCACATATAGGCTTTCAGTCAGAACATCTGGATAAGCATCGTAATCCTGATCCTGTCCTCGGCGGCGCTGCTGACCTACATGAAAACCAAAGCCACGGCGGATCGTCGTCTCGGCTCCAACAGCGATCTCTTGGTCGAGAATCACCTGTTCGTCTGGGGCATCTACTGCCAGCAGGGCCTCGCCGAGTTCCCCAGCTCGTCGTCCCTCAGAATGGCCTACGTCTCGATCTTCTTCTCGGCGGTCGTCGTCTCGGCCCTCTACTCGGCCTGCATCGTCAGCTTCCTCACGGTCTCGGTGGCCGATCTGCCCTTCGACAGTCTGCCCAAGTGCGCCAGGGACGCGACTTATCGGCTCATCGTCATACGCGACAGCGCCGAGTACGAGATGTTCGCCAACGCGCAGGATCACGTCCTCGCGCGGATGTTCGCGCTGATGAAGCGAAAGAGCGATTTGCCGCGCGACGAGCTCGAGGCCTTTCGACAGGTCTGCCGGGAGCAGCGAGTCGTGCTCTACACCAACGAGGCGATAAGGAAAAAGATGTCCGCCAGGATACCCTGCAAGCTCGTCGGCATCAAGACCGAGAGGGTGGAAAATATCGCCTTCGCCCTGACCAAGAACAATCCTTTCACCGAGTTCATCAATTATCAGTGAGTCGCGATCTTTGTCCAGACGAATTTTTATTAAAATTTTAATTGTCCGAATTTTCATCTCTCGTTCGGCCATAGTATACTGAGATTTCGGGACAGCGGCATACTGCAGCGCATGAAGCAAAAGTACTTCCGAGAGTACGCGGAGCCGCCGAGCACAGGCTACGACGCGGTGAGCTTCGGCGGGGTCGCGCCTCTGATAACGATCCTGGCCATCGGCATCGCTCTCAGTCTGCTGCTGCTCGTTCTGGAAAACACCTGTCACAAATTTCCTCTCTCCAGGGCTCGAGCTAAAGCGAAAAAAACTGTATACGACGTGAATTTACCGACATAAAGTGCATATTTATTTTACGTCTGTATATGGAAGACTGTATTATACATATATCTGTTATCAGTAGACCTACCACCCTTTAGTCTATTCGCATTATTTGCTCTGCGGCGGTCATCGCACGCGCGTGACAGGACGGCGCGCGATAAAGCAAACTTCCGGTCTACAAACAACGACGACGATCGATCGTCGTCCGATCGCGCTCGTTTAGTTCGCCGTAATGATCGCGCCGCGACAACAGCTCGTCCTCGTTACGATCCACGTTCTGTGCCTGACGATCGAGTCGGGCCGCTGCTGGGAGGAGATCCGCATTTACGAGCAGCTGGGCCGCTACATGCGCGACATCCGCACGATCTATCGGACCTTCAACATTCTGATCGCCCGCAACGAGATGGCCAACGACTTTCGCGTCTCCACGGCGCACTCGAAGCTGCTGAGGCAGCTGTCGGGGCAGCGCGTCTACACGACGATCTCGCCGATACGCCTCATACCCGACTACGCGCTCTATCATCACAGGAAGGTGTCGCGGCCCCTCGTCGTCGTCATCATACGCTCGATGGAGGACTTTTACGAGCTCTCGGCGATCATGCGGCGGGCGCGCTTCCCGCTCTCGCTCTACAAGATACTGCTCGTGTTCACGAAGCGATTCGAGGCCTGCCACGAGCCCCGCGGCAATCCGCTCGGCCTCGGCTTCGACTCCATGATCATGGTCAAGTGCTACGACCAGAACTACGTGCACGAGTGGTACTCGCTGCATCCGAACGAGACGCGCATCGGCCCGAGGCTCTACGAGCTCGACGAGGAGAAGCGCCAGCTGCGGCGACTCACCGATCTCAAGGTCTACGAGAGGCGGGGCTCGCTCGAGGGAATCGGCCTCAGGGTCACCGTCATGGAGGACGTGCACGTGGACGAGCAGGGCGCCATCTGCGGCTTCTTCGGCAACGTACTCACGGAGATCGCCAACAGCGCCAATTTCACGATCGAGCTGCAGCCCAAGGAGCGGGTGCCGGGCTCCTACGATCGACGCCGGAATCGCACCACGGGCATCATCAGGAAGCTGCACGAGAGAAAGACGGACATAGGCGTGGGCGAGTTCACGGTGACGCACGAGCGCCTCGACATACTGAGATTCTCCAAGCCGATTTTCGTCTCCAAGTCCAATTTTTACCTCAAGAAGTCGCACGAGTCCCACGTGCTGTGGTCCATGTACTACAAGGTCGTTTTTATGCTGAACACCTTTGATTACCTTGCTTGAACATTTTTCCATTTAGAGCAGATTTATTGCAAATTCAGACGTTAAAATTTTTTCGAGATAATTTTACATTAACGTAGGATTTATTTTTTTGTATAAATTGACCAGAAATTCAAATAAGATCAATCATACGAATCATTTTTGAAACAAAAGTATAAAAAAAATTAATTATGTTCATCAAAATGTTGCATTCGATCAAAAATTAATGTTTCAATTCTAATTTTAGTTTTTGATGTAAATAGCTCAAAAAATTTTCTGAAAAACTCATTCATTGAATGCCAGTCTCTACCGCTATCTGTATTTGGAAATCTGCGAGTAGAAAGTCAAAATAATTATTTAAGTCAAAGTGCATTGTCTGTTCTTTTTATCGAACCAAGTCACATCCTATATAAAATTGATTTAGTAAATATTTTTTTAAAGGTGTACCTTATTACTTTACGATAAATTTATTGTAAAATTTGAATCTCAGGTATTCGGCTCGAAGACGTCCTTCATCCTGCTCATGTACATCCTCATATCGCCGATGATCATCACCCTCACCATGTTCCGTAAGAATCTGCGCTTCGGCGACAAGATCTACAACATGTACTTCAACGTGCTCGGCATCTTCTCGTCGGGCACGCCCATCGTCGTGCCCACGGACACCTCCGAGCGCATAGCCCACTACTCGCTCTATCTGCTGTCGTTCGTCCTCTACACGGCCTACTCGGCGCTGCTCGTGAGCTATCTCACGATTTTCAAGCCCGACCTGCCCTTCCAATCGCTCGCCGAGTTCGTCGAGGCCAAGACCCACAAGATCACGACGCTGCAGAACACGAGCTTTACCGACGATTTCAAAGTTCGTTGGCAATTGCAACTTGACTTGAATACTTTTTTATTTGCATACTGAGGATTATTATTTTACTTATTGCAGTATTCAAAGCGCTTCCCCGCCGAACACATTAACGATTACATGCTACCGGATTCCGAGCTACCGACGTCGTTATCCGGCACAATCGATCAAGTACGTTACTTTCTCCCCGAACTCAATCAAATATCAAATTCGTACCTAACGAGAATCTATATTTCACTGTTGGCGATGAAAAAAAAAAAAAAAAAAAAAAATGAAAAAAGATTTGCGGCAACCGCAAGCTCGTCCTGTACATGGACGAATTGGTATTGTGGAGCAACCGGCTTTACGTCCCGTGCGAGCTAATAGCTTTCGAGCGTGATCGATTGAGCAGTTTGAGCCTGGCTTTTCCCAGGAACAGCCCGTACGTCGGCCTCTTCGATTTTCAGTGAGTAATACGTGCAATATATATACGGAGAGCTTTTTTTTCTCGCATGTCACTAAAATTGCTCTACGTACTCGAAACAGATTGCAAAAAATGCGCAACTACGGAGTCCTCAATGCGATCATGAAGAGGAATTTGAGGCAGAAGGAGACGCACGAGATCAGCTACAAGCCGGTGACGACTTGGAGCGTTTTGCCGATTTTCTGCATTTTATTGGGTGGAATGGTCGCCGCTTGGATACTGCTGATGTGTGAACATTTGTGCTGTTTCAAGAAATTGTAAACAAACTGTTTTTTGTGAAATCATTGAATATAAAAAAAAGGCCGAGGTCGAATGACGATGAATAAAATATTATGTCAAGCATGCGAGCCCACTGAATTTGTTCTGATTCGATATCTACCCTGTCGCGGAAAAATAAATACGAATGACACGTTATTTTCTCCCCCAAAAACATATAGCTCACGGCGGCTGAAGCTTCATTATTTCCAACAGTTCCGTTTTCCCTGAGTCCACGAGCCTCCGCGGATACGAAACGATGCGCCGTTGTTCGATTCAACTCGGTTTTGCAATGTTGTACTGTTTTTTCCTACAAATCAATCCAACGTCGCAATACGTATCCGCGGAGGAGCACGCTCAGCTAACGATAGCCGTAAAAGAATTTTACCACCTGGCCGCAGTATTGAACTTATTTATTCAACGAGAGACCGTAACGAGTAAGTATGAAATTTGCGATAAAACTTTGATCATTCGATGAAAATTTCGACCAGCGCAGGATTGGACTCGGTCAAAAACATCGTCGAGCTGTATCACATTTTTTCCGCCAATGGAATAGCCGCCCAGAGTATACCGCTGAGGAAACTCTCGGATTTTTCCATACACTACCAGTGCCCCTCGCCAGCCCCTCTACAAATGATCGTCCTCTCCTCGATCGAGGATCTGCAGATTTTCCGGAACTTCAGCAACAACTATCCGATGGGCCGACGCCGTTGGCTCGTCATCATGGAGAACTCGGCGGAACTGCTTGCCTATTGCCACTCGCCCGGCGAGAACAACACCCTCAATCTGACCTTCGACACGGAGATGCTGGTCTGGTGCGAGAACGAGGCGAGCATCAACGAGTGGTACTGCCGGGCCAACGGTCTCGTCCACGTGCACCGAGTCGCCGACTGGTCCCTCGTCGCGGCCTCGTCCGGCTGGAGCAGCGCAGCCTGTGGCAGCGACGGCGCAGCCTCGACGGGGCCGGCATTCGCATCGCCACGGTCAAGGACGCGGCCTACGACTCGCTCGCGAGTCTGGCGACGTACGACGGCGACGCGCAGCCGACGCTGCTGGGCCTGTTCGGGCAGACTCTGCGCGAGCTCTCGGACACGATGAATTTCCGCGTGGAGCTGGTGGCCAGCGAGACGATGTACGGCAATTACGAGCCGGTGACGGGCGGCTGGTCCGGCGTCATAGGTCTGCTCGCCCAGCGCAGGATCGACCTGGGCGTGGCCGAGTTCGGGCGCAGCACCGATCGCCTCGAGGTCGTGGACTACTCCTCGCCGCTGGTCCTCACCAGGATGAATCTGTACTTCGAGCAGCCGACCGTTTCGGCCATCACTTGGTCGTCCTATGCTCAGGTGAGTGAATTGTATTTATAATTGTGACATTCGTATAAGTTAGGTATTCGCTCTTGAGGTATTGGAGAACAAAATCTGGTACGCGTCGTACACCCTGATGATCATGTGCTCCCTGTTAATTTCCTTCATGATGACGATGTTCCGCAATGAGGGAATCTTCAGCCTCATCGTTGAGAATCTCTTCATCATCTGGGGCATTCAGTGTCAACAGGGACTTCCTGGTGAATATATATATATACATAATTCTCACCGCGACGACTATCGTCTACTAATCTATCAATTTCTCGCTCGCAGTGTTTCCCTCGGAGAGATCGCTAAAACTGGCCTTCGTCTCGCTGTTCGTTCTCTTCCTGGTGATCAACATCGCCTACTCGGCCACCCTCACCAGCTACCTGGCCGTCAACGTGCCCGTGCTGCCGTTCTCCAACGAGCAGGAGTTCCTGGAGAACGAGTCCTACAATCTCACGCTGCTGCGCGGCAATCTCTATCACGACTTCATCGTGCGCTCGCCCGACCGTTTCACCGAGCGCATACGCGACCGGCTGAAGCGCGTCGAGGAGCTGCCCTACAGCATGATCGACGCCGTGAGCCAGGTCTGCACCGAGAAGGTCGTGCTCTACACCAACGAGATCTTCGTCGACAAGATCGGTCCGCTGATACCCTGCCAGATCACGGCCATCGACACCGGCCGGCTGGACAGCGCCGCCTTCACCATGACCAAGGGCAATCCCTATCGGCGGATATTCGATTATTAGTAAGAAAAAAAAAAAGCAGCGCGATTGCAAAGTGGTTGACGCTTCGATTTCGTTTTCATGTAGCCTCGAGAACTATCGATCCTACGGCATACTGAAGGTGCTGAAGAACCGATATCTGCCGAAGCGAGAGGCGCACAGATCTGTATACAAACCGGTCAAGTTCACCAGCATCGTGCCGGTCTTGACGATGTTCCTCGCGGGCGCGCTCCTGTCGCTGACGCTGCTCGCCGTCGAGCTGATTTGCCATCGTCGCGCTCGGAAAAGTTGCCGGCTGCGACGACACGAGCTCGTACTGTCGTAGGAAAAAGTTTATATTGTATAATTCTGCCGCAATAAAACGCTTCGATCGTAAAATAGTCTATTGCTTTTTTTTTCATACAAAAATACTCGTTCTTTCGCGAATAATAATAATAAAAAAAAAACGAATTCTCATTACGGCACGTGCACTCGGCGCGTAAAGTTTCAAACTGCCGCTTGCCGCCCTCTGCATGTGTTTCATGTATATAGGTATACATCTTAACGTTAACCTTGTCAGTTTCTTACGCGCAGTGTGTGTTTACATCCGTGACACGGGCGAGTCGAGCAGAGTCAAGTTCTCGGAACTATCAAAGTGCAACAACCTTTGACATAGTTGGCTAGACAGATAAACAAACGTGTACAGTGAAGAAAATGACCAGCTCGAACTCGAAGCTAGTGGGCGAGTATGCCGGTAAATATTTTTGTCTATACTTTTTTAAATGCCTGACGTAAAATGCAACCTTTGGTTATGTTGTCTCGAAAAAAACGCGCACGTTGTTCAAATGCATTTAAACTACAATTACGCTTTGTCGTTTACAGAGATCCGTCAGATGATGCACGGGTTCGGCGATCACGCCGAGCCACTCATGGAGACTGCCAAACTCGTCGACGAGGTCGTCAACCAGCAGATGCGCTCGATGTTACGCAAAGCCTGCGAGGTGGCCGCGACCCGCGAAAGCTCCATGGTCGGCATGGAGGACTTTTTGTTCCTGCTCAGGAAGGACAAGGTCAAACTGCACAGAATGCTCAATTACTTGAGTGCGTAGGCTTTATTTTTTCCTCCTTTCATTTTATGAATTTTTCATTATTTAACCATTGCTTCAATTTCAGAAATAAAGGAATTCAAAGCCAAAATGAGCAGTACGCTTGAAGGTGATTCTCCACTCACCTCTCCCAATCCGTTACAGTTGGATCTCAATCATAAAGCACCGTATATGAAATTTATGAAAAGTATCGATAATACTGGTCAATTATTAAATGCTGAAAATGTAGTAGATTATACCAAGCAAAAGCGAATTGAGAGGATCGATAGAATGACACAAGACATGGATAGATGGAAATATCTAGAATTTAGTAGAGCTAGGTGTGCGACTTTTTCCCTCAAGAAAAGCAATAAATTTAATAAATTCAGTGAGTGGATTGCAGCTAGTGGTAAGTTTTTTACATTTAGATTCAACAAAAGTGAAATTAAAAAAAGGTGGTTTAACAATTGCTTCATTTAAAGGGGACATGCCGTTACACAAATCTGCTTACACTGCACTAAGTTACTTAGCTTATGAAACCATTGGACAAATTGTTGATCTTGCATTTTTAGTCAGACGAGATCAAAACAAAATCAATGGTGATCCAATTGACAGACTGAGAACGAGTTATCCAAATCCTTATACTTATAAGCCATATCAGTATCATAAGGTAATATTTTATATTTTACAAAACAATGAACTGATTGATTTTACTAAAAATTGATTCAATTTTAGGCAATTAGCATAAAACCAATAACCCCAGCAGAAGTTCAAGAAGCCCTGCGACGTTACTGGTCTCCTCAATTAGAAATGACTGGACCATTTCAGAGGTGGACCTATAGAAAACCTGAGCTCAAGTTACTCACATGTTAATGATACTTCAAGTGTATGTATTACTCGTTATTTTTTATTTAATCAAATAAGGTATTTTAAATTTTGTAAATAAATATTTATTTTTATGCGTATAATTATAAAATTTATACTAGTCCAGCACTTCACAATAGTGCTTTGCTCTATATTTTACACTATGAATTTATACAATAATTTACTTTACTTCTGTATCATGGAGCAAGAAGGGTAGATACTCTAGCTTTACCTTCTGCTCCACCTGTTATGCAAGTGCCAGATTGATTTGCTATAGACCAATCACAACACAAAGTACCTTTGTGTCCTCCAAGCTCCAACATTTTGGCTTGTGGATTTGGCGGCATCTAAGACAATAGAAATAATATTTTATTAATCACAGTAAAGAAAAATATTTTTTTGAATATTAAAAAAATTACTTTATAAATGTTTCCACCAGTCTGTGAGCAAAGTAACATGTGTGCACCTCTTTGATCAAAAGTAAATAGTTTACCATGGACAGAATTTTTTTCTATTTTAAATTTCGATTCCCAAACAATTTTTCCAGTTTGACTTAAGCTTCTTTGGCATAACTTTCCATCTTCACTTAAAGCACATATGTTAGTAAAATCATTTGTTAATTCTATGTCAATTACTGGACTAAAGTGACAATTATGATTATCTATAATCTCATTTCGTCTTAAATCATGAATTAAAACATTTCCATTTGAAAGGCCAGTTACTAGTAACTGTCCATTATGATTAAAACTTGAACATAGTGCTGTAAGATTTTTTTCTAATGGTAATGTTCGTTCAACTTGCTTTGTTTTTATATTGTACAAAAGCAACTTTCCCTCTCCAGCTTGAGAAACTGAACAAACAAAACTTGAATCTGTAGGATTACACTAGTGAAACAATTCGTGAGCCATCATGTTGAATTTCCCAAATGGTTTTACAATCACGTGTATCATGAAGCTGGATTGCACCATTATTATCTCCATGGATGAAATAACGCTCATTTTTAAATATCCAATCTAGAGCTGTTACAGCTTTATTGGAATTAACAGTTGAAGAAGTAAAGGTTGCTACAGTTCTGGAAGTGAAACATTAATGAATGTTTTTTAATGATAAGAAAATATTAATTGACTTACTTTGGTGATGGAATTGGGGTCCAAATTTTAATGACACCATCAGCATCTCCAGTTGCTACATAAGACCCGCTTGCATTACTTTTACATTGAATAATGGAAGTTTTGTGTTCAACATACTCCTCCTGTATAGTGATAATTTTTTTATTACAAAATTTTTCCAGTAATAAGAAATTAATCAAAAATATATATGCATTACCTGACTCAAAAGAATATAACTTTTATCTAACTTATCTTGAGGTTCTCTACTAGTATCAACAGATGAATCTCTTTTTCTAGTCAGTCTTGAATCACAGCTTGTGCTTCTTTTAGATATAGCTTCAGATTTACTCAAAGACGTAATTCTACCTTTACTGTTAGCTCTTTTAGTTATGGTAGCATCTGAATCTGTATGTTTTTAATACTACTTGAAGACTTTCTACTTAGAATTGGACTTGAGCCACCACCAATATTACGAATAAGATTTCTTAATGTTTTTGGATTATCTACTATGGGGGATTCTCTGAAAATAATACTCAAATTTATTGAAATTTCAGTATTTAAAATAAATTATCTTTAATGAAACTTACTGTGCGATAATATAAAAATCATCCATCAATGGAGATTGTTGTGGAGTTGGTCCAGCATTAACATCTAAAATTGAATCTACTTTTATCATTTCACCAATTTGCTCTTTTAATCTCATATTTTCATGTATTAATCGCCTTATTTTGTTGGTGTCCTCATCTATCATAAGTAATGTAGGCATTGGCATACACTGTAATAAATGGTAAACAATTGATAATTGCGTAAACTTCTTTGATACACATTTAAATTTTCAAAAGATTGATCAAATCAAAGGTCAAACTCATTTTCATTAATTTGAAAATACTTTAAAAAGTTTCTGAAGGGGCTTAAACAACATTTGAGTAAAGATTATTGCAGAATCATTTTAAAACTTGAGAAAATGTGTTTGAAACGTTTCAGTATTGCTTTCATTTCAGTAGTTTCATGTACCAAGTAAAAATTTACCTGAAAAATAGTAGCTAAAAAATTGTGTAAAGAGACAATCATTGTATCTTGCCATTGTCTACTGAAGTAGACAGAAAATATAGGATTATCCTCTGGATTTTTTAGAAATGGCAGTGCTGAAAAATTTTTAATGAAATAAAAATTCTGCCGCTTGAGTGATGTGATAAGTCAAGTACTTACCAAACCATTCCCTCCATTCAGAATGTCCCTGTAATTCTGATGTCATTTTTACAAAAAATTCCTGAACTTTGTCAGGCTTGTTTGTTGTCACCGCATTGACAAGGTACATCTTGAGCACAGCATTTTCCAGCTTTTTTATGCAGGGAACAAAATGATTTTCCAAACG
Organism: Trichogramma dendrolimi; assembly: GCA_034770305.1. NCBI lineage: Eukaryota > Metazoa > Arthropoda > Insecta > Hymenoptera > Trichogrammatidae > Trichogramma > Trichogramma dendrolimi. The sequence continues at coordinate 14,068 of JAPMIB010000181.1, forward strand.
AGTGAACAATCTCGTATCCAAGTGCGCCCATAATTCCCGTAACGATGCCAAATCGTACGTGTGTATGTATTGCAAAAATTGGTCAACTATTTTATCAACCTACGAAAAAAAAGCGCGAATAAGAAAGGACGAAAAAGAAACAATTCGTCGCGTGTCACGTTGCATAAGTCATGTCGATTTGCGCCATACTCACCCTGAAGCCTTTCTCCTTTTCTGCTTTGAGATCGGCGTCGAAGGTGCGCAAAGTCTGACTGAAGCCGCGGAAGAGCAGGTACTCCTTGACGAGCTCGTCGACGTATTGCACGTGCGACATGACGTCGAGCGAGCCCCGTCCGACACTGTGTCAACTCCGTTCGTCGCCTCTTTCACGAAAACGTTATCATGTATTATTTTGACAGGAGCGAGAGAGATAGAGCTGCGCGCGTGCCGCTGCAGTACTGTTGTTGTTATTCGACTGCCATTTTCCTGTTGTGACTGCACAGTACACACTGTGCGCACAGTGTTACGAAGAGCGGCAAACACTGCTTGTTTTCATCTGACAACACTGCCGGGAGACTTTCGCGCGCTCTTTGAATCGTGCTAGGATCGTAAAAGCCTCTTCATAGCGGATAAATACGTAGATGTCGCTAAAAAACCTTCTCAATTTTTTAAATAACTTTACTTTACTTTATTTTGTCTCTACGTCTCTCTTTTTTTTTATACTTTCTACTAATTCTATTGAAAAGGTGGGAAAGAACGGGAAAATTATGGTTTTTCATATAATTATTTATTTATCATTAAATCATAGACGTTTAACAATACAATCACGCTTACACTTATGTTTTTCAGTGCTATACTTTCGTTCGCGCACTCCACTGACAACATAACAATAATTCTGAATTAGCATTACGCTCAAGCTTTCTCTCTCTCTCACTCTTTCTCTCATCTTACATAGATTCGAATATTTAACCATGAACCGCTATAATCTCATACCCTTGTGGTAGTTTTTGTTACCCCTCAATAATTATTGTACCGTAGCTATGTGCCAATATCTTAATTGTTTCTCAAGTAATATAACTGATCGTATACTGCAAGCAGCTTTCCATACTGTTTATTTAATTTCTTTGGCTAATTGTGCTGAACTTTTCGTTAAATTTTTTTTTTTTAAATCAACGGAAAAAGATTTTTTCAACACTATATAATATCTTTATATGCATTGTAAGGAAATAAAATAACACCTATTCGCCTATGATCGTACATTATTTCATGCACAGACACGTATACGTATTATCACATAAAACGCGTGGCAATTTGTGTTGCGACGACAGATATGACAATGAAACGACCACACCACGACGAAAAAACATCGAATTTATCGTTCGTTTTATTTATTTATAGATTTTTTTCGTTTTTTTTTCTTTTTTAATTTTTTTTTTTTTTTCATAATTCAAAGTAAAGGCACGAGTATTATCCATTCATCTTTTTTTTAACAACTTTTCTTATGAATTATTATAAATAAATAAATAAATATATTATATCTGTGCGATCGTGTGGCAACTATGTACGGAAAGGAAACATGTAGACATTGTATACATTTATCCAAAAACAGACGGTTTTTTGCATGGCAACACAATCGATGCATATTTAAGCTTATAATAGCCGAGAAATACTTTCAAACTATCGCCAATATTATCGCAAAGAGTCAATAAACAATACATCTATGACACGCATAACGTTTATTATTATTATTGGTTTCACTTTTGTATCAATTCTCTCGCATTCGCATGTATAGCCTTTGTGTATCAAATGTAGAGAAACAATTGATATATATAATCTTTCGTTTACAATCAATGTGGATACAGATATATATCTCTTTTTTTCGTTAATTTTATTTATTCCAAAAATAAATTCATTCGTCGATCGTAAAATCGTAAGTAGTAGTTATTTTATACATTTTTTACACCCGCATTACATACCGCTCTTTTTCTCTTTTTTTACCAACATTTAATAATACGTTTTTCATAGTACGACTTTTCAATCGTCTGGGAATTATATTACACGAACGAATTGACGCCTCGTCAAAAACAGCGTTAAAAACAAAAATCGATGAGCTCATGATACTAACAATTATTTACAATGATGTATATGCGAAATCAAAAACGTCAAAAGTGCTCGTAAAAGTGAATGTGAAAAATTTTTCGATGGCCTTTTGTCGTATTGAAAAATTTAATCATTCAATTAAATTAAGCTTCAGCAATGTGCGTATGGCTTTCGATATGGAGTGTGAGGTTGAATATATATTCGTTATCTGTTCAATAGCTTCGTTTGTTCTTTTGGCATGTAGCAGAGTCGTGGAAAATTGGGGAATATAATAATTATATATCTTATCTTCACAAATGGCTCATTTTTTCGATGCAGCGCAGATATACAAACGTTCATTTGAATAAAAAATAAGCTTTTTTAGAAAAAATTTAGCGTAGAAAAATCATTTCACGTGATATATATTTGTCTGCATATATCTATATAAGTTTTACCCAATTCTCTCATTTACATTCGTACGACCCTCATGACACGGTAATCTAATTTTTGCAGCAAATCTGCAGGCTTAGGGGTCGACGGCTACAGATCGGCATCCTCCGGTTTAGCTTTGGGCGCGACTCTCTCCTTCGGGGCGGCTCCGTGAACCTCGGCAATTTCTACTCGCTCGGGTGGCACGGGCTTGAGCGCGCCCTCCTCCTCCGCGACGTGAACGCCGATCGCCAGTCCAATTTTCTGACTCGCTTGCTTAAACTGGTCGGCCAATTTTACCTGTTGATCGAGTCATTTTTTATTATAGTTTATCGCATTTTCTCGATAAAGTTGCCAACGAAGCTTTGATTTGAATTCATTAGGAAATCAAAGGAATCTTCTATTATGCACTATCCAGTTAAAGCTTCGTATCAACAATTACGTAATGCTTGATAGAACGCAATAAAAAATAAATCTAATTAAGAAGACGATACCATGCTTCTGAAGTATTTACCTGGACAACATTGATACACATAGACGTCAAGGCTAGACCGAAGATTAAATATACAATTGACAGCATCATGTAAAGAGGATCCTACAAAAAATTAAATTTAAAAACGCCGATTAATTAAGAACGATCTAAATTTAAATGAGAAATTTTTCTAGTTCATGCAGGAATTGTCAAGTTGTTGAGTAATGTGTGCATTATTGATTGGTGGTTGGATGGGAAGGAGGACTTTGATAGATTTAACAAGGATATAAATTCTAATGTTCGACATCTTACCCTCTTTAAGTCATCGTTTTAAGAAGCAAAGAAAAAAGAGAAAATATTTATCGTCTATCCACACACATAATATAATAATTTTGTCCTTTAAAAATGTTTTTTCTAAATAATTTGTCTAATTCACTATAAGAATTATCTAAAATTCTCTATAAGCAGCTAAATTTTATTAGAGGAAAAATTTTCGCTTACCTGGGGCACAAAATCACCGAATCCAATGGTACTCATGGATATGAACACAAAGTAGAAGCTCTCGAAAAAGGTCCAATCCTCGAAAATGTTGAATATGACCGCGCCGATGATGATGTAGAGCACGAGTATGGTAATGGCCACGGATATGGGCAGATTGAACTCGTCGTCGATCTCGAAGGCCGACATGTCCGGAGTCGAGGGCGACTCCGGCGTCTGCTGCGGTGTGTTCCCGTCGACGCTCAGTGACGTGTGATGCGGGTGCTGCTGCTGTTGCTGCTGCTGTTGCTGCCTGTGACGCTCCATCTCCACGATCTCCTCGTCCGTCATCTGCGAGGGCCGTCTGAAGGACGTGGACCAATCGTAGACGAGCTGCACGCCCTTCATCATCTCCTGCATGTGGACGGTGCGGCGCACCTTGCGGCAGCTACCCGTGTAGTAGAGCCTACGCACGAACGCCCAGAGGAACTTGATGCCGCGCGTGAACAGCTTGCCGAAATCCGCCAGGACGATGAGGAACATCGGGATGCCGAAGATGGCGTAGACGATGGTCAACGCCCGTCCGGTCGACGTACTCGGTGAGATGTGTCCGTAGCCTGGGGGACAAAAGCGGGTACTTAGTACGCCACATAAATAATTAATCATCGTCGCTTGGAATAATCGATCGAATCTTTCGTATATATGTACATCTATTTTTTCATTGCATAAACACATTTTCCTTATGCACTATGCATGGGGAGTTTTTGCGGATAATGGTCGCATCGAGCTCGCACACGAAACTTTGTATATTTACGAAAAAGGGAAAAGTCCGTCGAAAGTTGATGCGCAAGTGCGAGTGAGGGTAGAGAGAGAGAGAGAGAGAGAGAGAGAAGGGAAGTTTAGAATACGGCTTTTAGGAGCTATTTGGCAAACGTTTCAAGGTTCAAACTTTCTGGCGCCTCGTGTTGGCTCTAATTATCGCTCGAGTATGTATATTGCGAAAGTATATACATACGCGTTTGACAAAATTGAAGCCACTCTCGAGGATCAAGATCGTAAAAAAAAATATCGTGAAAAAAATGTTCCTCTTTAATAATCTGAAAGGAAAATTTTCATGTATAAATTGGTCTGCAGCGCTCTGCAGCGTCCTTTTTTTTTTTTTTCATTTTTGTATCTCACCAATCGTCGTGACGACCGTGAGACTGTATACCACGGAATTGAGAAACGACCAGTTCTTCATGCCGCTGTAGGACGAGACGCCGGCCTCGTTGGCCGCGTGCAGCTGCTCCTCGAACGCCTTGAGCTTGCTCCTGGCCAGGCTCTTCCAGTCGTCCTCCTTCATGCTGTGGCTGAAGTTCCAGAGGCTGTCGAGAAAGTCGCGCTTGACGCGCTTGACGCCGCACTTGTAGAACGACTCGAAGGCGCCCTCGGTGAAGCGAAAAGCGAAGCCGCCCAGGCCGCAGAGTATCAGCGTGATGATCGTCTCGACGATGCAGAGATTGCGCAGCTCCACGAGGATGGCGACCTCGCGAGGATTCTGCTGGCAGTAGGCGCGAAACTCGGCCGTCACGAAGATCAGCGAGCGGAAGAAGTCGCGAATGGTGACTTTTTCCGGCTCGTTGGAGATCACTTGCTCGATTTGCTTGGATTTTTCTACTGGCTGTGGATGGAGAAAAAAATATCCTGATCAACGAGCTCGTTTGGTTCGGGATCGATGCCAACGTACCGGTGCTGGCAATTTTTCCTCCTTTATCTTCGTCTTATCCTCCTCTATGAGGTCTTCAACTTTTTGCTTCCTGCTCCCAAAAAACGGAATCCACGACCACCAGCTGGACTTTTGCGTCGTCAGGCTCTTTCCGATGTCCTCCTTCTCTTGATCGGTGTGCAGAACGCTGGGCTTCCTGCGTCTCAGCGCGCTACTCGCTCCCGCCTCGCGCTGCCTGCCGCGCCTCGGCGCGTAATCCTCGTCGTCGTCCTCGTACTCGTACTCGTAGCCGCGCTCGCGCTGCGAGTAGGCCCTCTTGGCCCTGGCCACGTCCTCCATCAGTCGATTGTCGCTGATGGGTATTATCTGCTTCTTCATGGGCGATCGCCGATGCTGCACGGCTCGCGGCTGCTCGTCCGTCTCATCCTCGTCGGAGTAGCGATGACGGCTGCTGGCGCGTCTTCTGACGCCACCGCACGAGAGTCCGACAGATCGTCGTCGTACGGATCCTATGTATTTTTAATAATAAAAATTATCGATGATGTTTCGATAGTAATTGGATCGTTATAATGTTCCGCGTGTGCGAAAGAGATTCGTCGATTGTTACCGATGACGCAGAAGTCGGCGACAGGTGCCTGGCGGTGCTAATTCTAGCCGTGTCCGGGGAGCCCATCCTTCGCCTTAGCTCGACGTTCTCACGGTCGTTTGGCCTTTTGTTGCTGCCGTTGTTGCTATTTCCGGGCTCGGGCGCCCTTAAGGGTGACGCAGATCTCCTCGGTAATTTTTCCTTAACTTCGAACTCGGATTTTTGCTCCGATCTATTTTGATGCGACACGTGCCGAAGGAATTATTTTTTTAATTGGCATTAGTCGTGGCATTCAGGCGTATAAAAATGCAGCAAAATTGCAATTATCAAATAGCGAACATTGCTGGTGCGTGGGTATTATACATGGAAAAAAAAATTTCCCTTGACACAGCAATTAAACGATTGAAATGCGCTCTCGATATCAGTCACGCGATAATTCTTTTATATTATACATCTGCGCAATACTTTTTTTTATTGGTATAAAGGAATCGAATATAAATTAAATACAACCAGCGATGAAATCCGTCACGGAATTTCATCTAGCCAGAGAGAGATAACAGAGAGCTCTGTGCGACTCTCGACAACGCGCGAAACATAATTCGATCCGGGGTAATTGCCAAAACGTTCGATATATGATAATTGACGCACAATTCTCTAAGCATTAAATCGAATTGAAGCGAAAGCAAAAAAGAGAGACGGAGACCTTCTAACAGCCGGTGACATGGCCCTGACCTTGGCTGGTTGGGGCACCACTTCCGCGCGCTCCTCCATGCGCTCCGTATCCTCGACCATGCGCTCCATCTTCAGACGACGCTGCTCCTCCTCCTCGTCCTTTTCCATGTCTACGTCGCCAGCCTCTTCCTCGGTGAGAACTTTTTTGGTTTTTTATCCACCGGTTAGAAATTAAAGAAAATTGCGTCAATCGGTGAAATTTTGGAAGATAAAAGAGCGTGCGTACGGTCGGAAGCGCAAGTATCACAATTCAACTGCTTGTATTTTCGTTTTACGCGTATGATGGACGGGCGAGATTGGGCTCGCGCGCGACTCGACTATTTCGAGATCGCACTTATCGTATACAATGTAAATTAAAAATACACAGCAGTTGAATGATGCGTCTGTTATTTTTTTTCTTTTTTTATTACTTGGTAATGGTTGGTTATAATTGTCACTCATTATCCGATGCAATATATCACGTGCTGCGCGTGCCCCGCAAGCTTCAAAAGAGAGTCACACTCTTCCAATTTCAAACTTGATATAATTTATTTGCACGTGCGCTAGAAGAAGAGAAAAAAAGGTAGCCCAGCGCAAAAATTCGATTCACTCCGGTAATTAAAACGAACGAAAATTTAATCTCTCGAGAGCGTGAGTGAGAGCTGGTACGCGTGCACACGCGCCGCGCGTTGCTTAATTATATATTAACGACCCGATGCGCCTTCCTTTTTGGCGCATTAATATCACAAAACAGCTTCGATGTTAGTCTTTGTAAATTATAATGACCCTCCCCGAGCGTACGTATTATACATTATAAAACTTCACATTCACGGCACACTGCTCAATTAATTGTAAATAGCATCGAGGGAGGTAAAATATTAAAAAAGCAAAAACTTGAAAAAATTAATTCAAAAAACAAACTTCGATATGCACACACATTAAGATAAAATCTTCACTCTTCTTCTACCGAGGGCAGAAGTAGCAGCAGCAGCGGCGGCAGCGCAGCTCCCGCGAAGCGTGGCACAACACTGAGCACAATAGACACAGAGAGTGAGACAGCGCGAGCGTCCAAAAAAAAAAATATATATACAGTAGTAGTAGAAGAAAAATCACGAGGCACACAATTGTTATTTTATCTGTATAGATGGATCGAAAAGCGAAATATATAGATGTGTGTATTTACGATCTATAGACGACGAGCGGCTGCTCGGCTCGGGCGTCTTTTGGCGTCGTCTAGCTGCGGCCTTGCGACGCCGGTGCACCGTGTAGCTGTCCTCCATCTCTCGGTGCGTCGACTCGCGCGCTCGCCTCGACGCGAAAAAGCTCGAAATAAACCTACTCTCGGCCCGAGCTATTATTACACACACACGCAGAGACAACTCGGGCCGTTCGAGCTCGCACGTGTGTATGTAGGTACATGTGATACATACGTATATACGTAGAGTACATACGCGCAAATGCTTTTTGGTATATTTTTGACATATCTCGCACTCGCGGCGACGAATATTGGAGGAAGTGGGAAAGAGAAAACATGGGTCACGGGGGGAGATAGAAAATTGCACCGCGTGCGGTGGCGTGTACGGAATATTTTTAGGGACGTACGTTATTTGGTTATTTTCATGATCGAATAATACACTTTTTTTACTATTTTTATCTATACCTATAATACTGACAAGCTCTCTTTATTTCTGTTTCAGATTTACAAAGTACCTGAGCCAACGCATATACATGGTCGCCGCCAGTGCATGAAACACACGCGCAATCTGCGTTTGGATCATCGCTTTAATATTACATTATAGTTTCTAAGCACGTTTGATGGTGTAAACAAATCGAGTCACGCATCAAATTTAGTCTGCATCGACGTAACGATAATTATGTTAATTTCCTGCATAATAGACCTAGATATAAGGCCTAGGATTGAAACCCAACGAAAATAAGTACAAATAATTAAGTCGTGCTTACGATTAATTGAATCAAATCGACTTGATATAACTCCTAAGATAGCATCACATTTTAGTATAGTCAAAGAGCTTTTTAATATAGGCAAAACTTTTTTCTGCTAAAGCACGAGTGGAGCGTGAAAAGAGTTTTTTCTATTTGCCTAGAAAAATTTTACTTTAAAAAATATTTTTATATGAAAAAGTTTTATACATTTTTATTCGTGGAAAGCTTATTTACATATTCACTACCACCGTATTCATATTTACCGGGCATATGTTAATTGTACATAAACTGATTATTTTTTTTTATTAAATCTTTTATACATAACAAATTTGTTTTATTATTAACATACTTTTATACTGTCATACACAAAATCATCATAAGGAAATCGTCAATAATGTTTCAATAGTTGCGGTACGACTCAAATAAAACATTGGATTACGCTCATTTGGCAGCAATATAAAATCAATCATGCGTACCGTAGCATCGGTAGCGATTGCATTCACCGAACGCATATAATATTTAACGTCGCAAAGAAAGTCCGACATTATCGCGAAAATTCTCAATGAAACACGCGCTCGCATGTATTAATACACCAGGCTTCTTATCAATTTTCGTTTGGACACGCCGCGTGTGTGCACACTGTATTGGAACGCGCCGCATGCGCAGGCGGTTCGAGTTACGCGTTCATTTACAACATGTTCGAGCTGCCGTTAACACGCGTATTTTTATTTAGAAAATGAAGTTTGTCTTCGTTTTGTCGATTATCGCTGCAGCCGCCGCTGCTTCGTCGTCGTACGCTAATTTATTGTCGGAAGCCGCCAGCGAGCCCGCGGGTAAGTATAATTTGTACGTGTGTGCGTACATAACATTTTAGCACCTATGTATACCAGCATAATTTATCAAAACGTTATTATCGCGATATTGGGGCTCTATTAGGGAATTACGGCGAGAGAGAAGATTTTCACGAATACAGCGAGGGCTTGAAACGTTGGATAAACTCGACGCAGCTTCCTGGCGTTTCGGTAAGAGATGGAAAAAAATACAATGGCGCTTTGTGCATGTACATAACAAAAATTTTCCGATCGGATATTAAAGCGCACGACGTCTATTACAGATAAGCTTCGTGCTGAGTCGATGAAAGAAGGTAAGCGTTAACACGGCATTGCCACGGTGAACACGAAGTGAACATGCAGCAAATTGAAGCAACAGCGGCAAAGGAATCAAATCCGTTTGAAATCTCCGACTACCGATCTATCCGCGGGTGCACTCGTTAGAATCCACATCGAGGAAGACGACGTTTACGCGCGCTATAAAGCCCGGTCGTCAACATGGTGGTAGTTTATCAGTGTTATTACGTTTGTCGAAGCTTTTCCCAAATAAACGAATACTGATGCGAAATACCATTACGTTATATAGGAGAGCGTCGATCTCTACGAGCAATATTTATCCTCGATTCATTTGAAAAAATATAAACTTGCCTGGATGCGGCGAAAGTGCTGAATTATGTTCTCAAAGATTCGCTAGAAAAAGTGTGTGTTGTGCGCTCTTGGCTACTATACGTATACTATTGCCTCTGCGCAACCCATAAATAAATATATTTCGACAATTTTAAACTCTTTTCTCTCTATTGCCTCGTTGGATAAAGTGCGTACGTGTGCTACTTTGCAAAATTAAACGTTATTGCTGCAAAGTTTCGCGGGGATCTCAATTAAGCTATAAAAAGGGAATTCAGTTTGCTTGCTTGTGTACACAGCAGAGAGAGAGAGAAAGAGCTCCGGCTGCAGCGCTGCGTTTACATTCGAATAAGATAATAGAATTTATTAGCCTCGAAGAATTGCGCATTGCGTAAACAAGCTTTACCCTCGTCGCGCAAGTTCATGACGCTCTACGCGAAAAGTTGCGGCATATAGTTAACCCTAAAATGTTACCAAGTTCGCTGCGACAAGTTATAATATATAAAGGAAGAAGATGTCTTCGCGCTGGTGCGATACGTATGCGCGCAAAAGTTCATAACCCACGTGCAGGCGCGCGGCCTGGCTCGCTGCTCTCTTGTAATGTACGCTTTCTTGTTGATACATCCATTAAATTTGCAAGTCTATGAGGAAATCGATCGGCCAAAGTATTTTAGTTCTTGCGGAGAGCGAGAGATAGAGAGTTTAAACCGGGTTTGGGTGCCATCGTCGTGTCTAATAATCGATTGGGTTAAGCTCGTGTACAGCTTATGCGTCGAAACATAGTATATGAATAAAGAAATAAATTGCGCATTCAATTAGTTTTAGTTCGAGCAATACCCGGAAGTAATGAAAAAAGATCAATTTCATTTAAATTCCATTACTAATTAGAAAATTAAAATCGATTTTTAATTTGCAAAATTTCACATTAAGGTTTGAGTTTTAAATTATAATCGTAATTTCCCAATTTTTCGGTAAATTAACGAACTTGATTGAAGTCCATGACATCGCCACCACCGATAAAATTTACCTGAACCATGTCGAAATTTAGTTTTTTATGGTTTTTATTTTACTTTCTAATGATGAATCTTTCGGTGCAATTAATAGAAAATTTTTTGTAAATTGAAAATTTTACCATATGAAAAAAAATGAAAACAGTCAAAATTAAAAATAGATTTTAATTTTCAACTTGACAAATTTCAAATTAACAATTAAAATCGATTTTTAATATGAAATTATCGAAAATTGACAATCTATTTTTCAATTTAATTTTTAATCGGTAAATTTACCCGACAGGTGCACATGCACCGAGGCAAATTTTTAGAATCGAAAAGTCATTAAGCTCCGTGCATAATGTAGCGCATGGATGCGCCATGGAGCGAGTGCATATCACAGAGAAAGATGGAGAGCGAGAAATTGCTGATACGTGCAAAACTGATGCCACTGCCACAGTCAGCTGAGTCTAAATACACTCGAACATAGGCACGAGCTTGCACACAACGATTAAACGAACTAAAACACGCAATTATGTACACGTGTGTGCGGTTGCTGCACGGGAGGGCTGTCATAGATTGCTTGAACGCCCTGAACTTGCAAGAGAGTAAGTAGTCGAGACGAGCCTCGGCTCTTGTTAAAGAAGGATATAGCGAACGCGTCTTGTTAGAAGTTGAAGCTTTACTCAAGCGCATCGTACGCCTACATAATGCTCTCAGAGAGATTCTCTGCGAGCTTGCACGAGAGGGGCTTTTGAGAGCCGGAGAAGACACAAACAATTTTTTTAACGATAATTATAAAACACTTTCGTTTGGCCCAATTTTCGGACGCTTTTATACGTAAAAGATCGCCCAGCTGATCTTTGCAAGCTCCGGCTTCAATGCGCACTCCTTCCTCGGTGAAAATAATAATCATAATCATAATAATAATCTCGTCTTCGCGCGACCGAGACTCGGCTCGACGCCGTTCTACGTGAACTACATTCTCGATTTTATTTCCAGAGCGTGGCACTTAACCGAACACATATTCTCTCTCTCTCTCTCTCCTCTCTCTTTTTTTTTCCGCATATACACGCGCGGCCGCTTATACGAGGCGCCTCGCGCGCGATTCTTACTCATACTCCTAACCGTTATGCAAAGCCCAAAGAAGTATCCTGCGGTGTATATGCAAATTTCGGTTGCAGTGGAATTAAGACGTTTGAGAGATAAAGAGCAAGAGATGATCGTCGGTGTATTACCTACGTGTAACTATAAGCAGAGGTGGATACGCTGGTCGCACGCGTGAGAGCTTTTTTTCACGCTAGACCGAAAGTTAGTTCGGGGGTGTGCACAATCGATTGAAATATAACTGATGCCGATATTTAGACATCTGGGTTGCCCGAACCACGGAACAATCCACTTGTCAAGCAACAGAAAATAAAACTGGAATAAACGTTGTACGTTACATATATTCGTTCTTTCTTTTTTGCTTTTTTTCTGTACCAGCTTACATAATCGAGACACGAATCCAGAAAACGAGGAAATGCGACGAATTACAATGAACCTCTCTCGGTGCCTGCCGCTCTCGGCGTGCATGTGTGCGAGTAAATATAGATTGGAATACGAAGATTTTCGCACGCGTCAGTGACTCTCTCTCTCTCTCTCTCTTTCTCTCTAACACCGCTAGAAAGCGATTATTACGTCAGGGTCGGCGAATTTTCATTTCCTCGTTATATTGTTCAATTAAAATTTTCGAGGATATTTTTTTGCACTTCTCAATTTTGGGACGTCGAGGGACAAGATTGACTGTAGAGTCTCCCCTGGAGAAGCCGCGTCTACAGTTGGGGAGATGGATCCCATAGTATATATGCACACATCAATCCGGCCTGGGACACTCATACATTTCCCAGGAGTGGCGATTAAGGTGTTGCGACTCAACGTAAATCACGGCATCGTGAAAGTGATTTTCACGGACTTTTCTTATACTAGCGTATATCTGGACGTAAATAAGCGTCGTTTTTCAGTTCAGTGTATATAAACTTGCAGCGCATCGATTCGACTGCACACACATGTAGAGGATGGAGAGAGAAAAAAAAGCATAAAGGGAGTCACAGAGAGCATATGGGCTGGTAGGAGGCACGCGGCCTACTTACGATATACACTCGTGTATTATTATATATCGCCGTTCCGAGAACGACGAAGGATCACGCAAAAAATCTCATTTCCGCGCGATACATGTAATAATAAAGTTTTTTTCTCTCTCTCGTGCTTCGAGTTGTGGAGTACGAAAGAAATAAGAAAACAATGCAATAGGAAACTTTGACACTTGGACGTAATTGCGCCGCATGATGTGGTTAATTAGATAAAGATCGTAAAGCGTTTATACAATAACACGTAGAAAAGTCACATTTTATATTTCTATATTAGGTATATAAATGCAGCGTTGGTTTAGGGCCAAACTCACCGATGGTCGTGTAAATGGTACAGCAGTAAATGACGCCGTTCCAGAAGACCCAGTTCCTGTCCTCGGGATGCGTCTGGAAGTTGAGCTTTTTCAACATGCCGTAGAGGCGCTCCTCGTACAGGAGTATCTGGCCGCGCACTCGGCTGTTCCACTCGTCCTCCGCGTCCTCGTCGGAGCTCAGCCCGCGCTCGTCCCACAAGTCTCGGATCTTACGGATCGTTTCGTCCCTGCGGATACACAGCACAGCCCACCAACACATACACTCACTCGTATATATAATTCAGCATTGAAACGAAATTATTAAGTTTCTGCTGGTTGCCCGCAGCGGCAACAGCTCTTATACAGCGGCACACTCGCATTCTTACACTACGAGTTTCGAGTGCGGCGCTGCTTTTGGATTTTGCGCCGATACGAGGAGAGAGCAAAATTTTTATTCCAGCCACGCGAGGGCTCATTGATTTTTTCCCTTCTTTTCTTTCGTTCTCGCTTCTTGGAACGCGCCAGGGCGGCTCTCATTCTTTTTCCCTCTTTGCTGCTACGTGACCAGCGATAAATATTTATTGTATATATCCGCGTTGGCGAGCGAAGCGCGAAGTGCATTTGAGAGCTTCTGCACTCGATGACGCCCCTTATGGCATCGCGTCGAGTCACGATTGCCTATAATTCGAGTGGAGTCTAATTAACGCGATTCTAATTGCGCTTTTATCGAATTTTTACTTTGCTGCGCGCTTAATGTAATGAGAAAATAAGAAGTGAGATTTTTCTTTTTTTCAACTTGCGCGACGATAAGAACGATTATTCGAATGACTTTAAGTAAAACGAAGCCAAATCCACTCGGATGCACGAAATCGACTCTCTTTTTTTCAAAGTTCATTCATTTCTGCCTCGAATGAAATAACGAATTTAATATTTACCCTCCGTGCGAAGTCAAAGAAATGCAATGGAAATAAAAGGAGGTACGCTAGATTTCTCCACGGAATTAGTTATGAAATCAATTTAAATTGACCTGATCCGTTGTACGCCGGTAGCAGCTAGCCTCGATATGCCGCTCACGAACGAGGAGCAAATAATTATGAGCTTGCGCGTCGTCGTCGTCGTCGTCTATAGCCCGCGTGGACGCATTTCTTCTCGTGATTTATATATTATTTTCATTCGTTGGGCTCTCGTGTAATAAGCATAAATTCGAATTAGACTCTTCCGGCTTATGAACGGAAAAAAACATCGTTACGGCCAGTGAGTACGATCGAAAGCATACGCGCCCGCATTACTATAACTCGCGTTACATTTATCTCATTCGGGTGAAAAATGTACCTCGTGCAATAATCGAGCAGAAACATAATTACCTATGCGTGCCGCAAACGAAAATGTCCTGAGCGAGCAGCAACGAACGAACGCGCCCGCGCGTGCATACCCGAAGGAGGAACAATTAAAAAAGTTGCCCTGCTTCCCCGAAACTTTGCAACTTGACTAATGAAGTCTATAATTTTACTCGCGGTTACAGAAAGAGTACAGCTTTTTAGACGCGCTGCGATGATTTATTATAAAAATTTCCTCATCTTTTTATTTTACTATTTCTGTAACTTTATTACACACATATATATATATCAGAAGTTGATCAAAGCTTGCGGTTTACCTCTCTCTCTTGATTTCATCTTGTATATTGCTCTCGTATTTGCCCTCGATGCTGACGAAGAGCCAAGCGCCGAGTAGACTGTAGACAAACAGGACGAAGCAGAGGAACGTGTGCGTGAACCATCTCTTGCTCCACGAGCTGACCTAAGATCGTATTATATTTTTGTCTGCTGATTGTTTGATTTTTCCTTGGCTGTATCTTTATTTCTTTCAATATCTTTTTATCGTCCATTCGCAAGAGCCACGCGCTCATTAAATACGAACCTTTTCGTAAATCCAGAAGGCGCATTTCTCCCCCACCCTCAATCCGCTCTTATTCCAGTGTTTGAATTCCTTCAGATGAGCGAAGACCGAGCCGCTCGGCCGCAAGCTCGGAAACACGATGGTCGTCGGGCGCTGTGGCTGCTGCTGGCCTTGTTGGCATGCCTGGAGGTGTCCCGGCTGCTGTTGTTGATGATGATGATGATGATGATGCTGATACTGACCGAGCTGATTATTGCAATTGGAGGCCGCCGACGAGCAGCTACCCTGTGTACCGTAAGCCGCGCCGCCGCCGCTGGTCACGTATGCCGTCATGAACTGGCCCGGCAGCGGCGCGTTGCGCTGCTGAGCCTTCAGTCGAGCTTGCAGCGCCGAGGCCGACTCCACGGAGGATCTGCCGAGGCTGCGCGCCGGGACTTCCACGACTTGGAGGACGAGTGACGCTTG
This sequence comes from Trichogramma dendrolimi, assembly GCA_034770305.1. Lineage (NCBI taxonomy): Eukaryota > Metazoa > Arthropoda > Insecta > Hymenoptera > Trichogrammatidae > Trichogramma > Trichogramma dendrolimi. The sequence goes on from JAPMIB010000181.1 coordinate 29,676, forward strand.
TGTCATAGGCTCAGCAGCATGAGGCGTTTGTTGCCACCGCCGCCGCTGTTGTTGTGCCTCGTCGAGGCCGTGGAGCCCGGCGAGCCGGACGCGATCGCGCCGCTCGGCTGATCTGTATTATTAGCAGTAGCTGATATAGTTGCTGCTGCTGCTGTCGTCGTGGCTGGCAGCAGAGGCTCCTGCTGACGCTGATGCTCCTCATCCTCGTTATTAGCCAGGTTCTCGACGTCCGATGATTCTTGATTAAGCTCGCTCATTATTTATATTGCCAATCCTGCGATGGTTCGCAATAATGTAAAGAGCTATACTATAGCACTTTTTTATGGCAACGACGACGACGACGACGACGACGACGATGAAAAGAAAATATTCACTCAGCGCACCGAGTCGCGAGATGTGTTTATATACAATGGGAACGACCCTGGTGTATATACGTAATTCTGTTTTATTCATGAAATGCTTTTTACATTACGTTCCGACGTAGAGAAAAAAAATGCGAAACAAAACAACGTCGCTATGTAAACTGCCGTTAATTAGGACGCGACGTGGTAACGAAAAAAAAAAGTACACCAACAGTTAACTGGGTCTACACGCAGAATATCGAATGCACGTGCAAAACTTAACTGGGGGGAATCGAAATTTCATCAATGATGACACGGATTTGCTGCGAGTGTTGCGTGACGACGCGAACGTAGTCGGGGTGGAAAAAAAAAAATTAAAACTGGCGCAGTATAAAATTGCTCGTGTAATATGCATGCGGCGCTGCGATGTTATCCCGCAAAATGATTTACATACACACACAATATCATTTTTCGCTTGTGCAGCGTGTTTTTCGGTGGTTATTTGTGTGTAATTGAGATGGATGGCGATCCTCTTTACATTTAATACCTCGATGATCGTAACGCGATAGTATACGAGCCGGTGCATGTAGGCTGCAGTGAAAAAAAAAGTAGAAGTATATATTCATACGAAAGAGATCGAAGCTCTCTTGCTGCAGCTGCTGCTGCTGCGCGGGGACACGAAATTGGTGACATTCTTCAAAAAAAAAAGCTCAATGGCAGAGAAGGAGCTGGCGAGCTTTGTTGAATTTCCGCTTGGATGCCACCCTTGTTTGCCTTTGTAAATAGATCTCGCGGTCGCGCGCGCTTCAAATGAGGAGCCTGATTTCTTGTTTAACGAGCGAAATTACAATGAAAAAGCGAAATTGCGCTTTACCAAGTATCGATGAGAAAGATATCAATTAAATATATCCAACTTGTATATTTATGATTTCGATTACTTTGTGAGTAGCGTGCAGATCTCGAAACTCTCGAGATCATCATTTCCAACTTTTTACCTCGCTATAATCCGCTATAAGTTGATATGAAAAAAATTGCGAATATATTCCGACGGTATATAATCCGTGGCTCGAGTATAAAGAAGGGAAAAAATGCAACCAGAACACGATGAAAAAAAAACCTTTCGGACACCGAGTACAGAGATTACGAATTATGACAAGCTTCTATATATCCCGCACTCATGCATAATAACCGGGGCTGTATGTGAACCTCGTAATTGTAAAAGTTGAATGCTATTGGTTATTATATTTTTATTAGCCGTACGTATTGGTAGCGAGTTTCCTCGTGGTGGTTCCCAACGTGCAGTGTGCATATAGCTAAGGTGAAAAGCTACCCCGAATATCGAGCGAAATTCTCTGCCGCCGCCACGCGTATATAGAGATAGAAGAGCTCTAGGCCTGCTGCTACTGCTCAGTGTTTTAGTGGGTTATATATTCGCGCGCGCTCATCGATCCCCCGCAGCATGGCACATTTAATATAGCGCGTTTAGCTTCTAGAGAGAGAGAGAGGACCAGATCGGGGCGCGTGATTTGATTATTCTGTACGCGCTCGAGGATGACGCGCTATGCTACTAGCGACGTTTCCACGAGACGTGATGCGTCCTCGTCGTAGCCAAGCTCGTCGTCCTCGAGCGCACACAGTTTTGGGCGAAACGATTTACAAAATTAATATCAGCTCGAGGAGACGATTGTTGAACGAGCGCGAAAATCGGACAAAAGTCTTTTCATGCCCAGCTGTCCTGGGGAGCAAAGAGAAAGCGCGACGGCGAGAGAAAAGGTGAGTGAGAGAGCGAGAGCTGTGCACATGAACTTTTAGGTTCAAAGTTGAACAGACGCTCCGAGAGTTATACGTGTAGAGGTGTGCATGTACTATGTATGCGCTCTTTTAATGATGCATGAAACTGCTGCTGGCGGGCGGAAAGGGTAAAACGATGCAGTGTACGTAGTAGTAGTAGTAGTGGTAGTAGCATTTCGCAAGAGGCAAGAAAACACGTTAACTTTTTCAATTAAATCTCTACTCTTTTCTATTGTTGTTGCCGCTGCCACTGCTGCTGCAGATGTCAGCAGTTGAAAGTGATAAATGTGTCTGGGATTTCGCGCGCCACTTGTGCCAAATATTTTACCCGTTTAAATTAAAGATATATACAAGATCTTGAAACGAAATAATCAACGCGATCCTCGTCGTCGTCGTCATTACCAACGGAAACAAAAACTTGAACACATTGAATAGGCTGAATTGCACTCACCAAGGACCGCGCACCAGCACCACCAACACCGATAACGAACTCTCGTCGAGTCACAGAGAAAAAAAATGCACCGTTACACATGTGACGATGATGTATATCAAATATGTATATAATATAAAAACCGAAAGCCGCGGTACACCGAGAGCTCGCGCAGAAAAGAGAGAGAGAGAGAGAGAGAGCAGTTGCTCGCGTTAAGGCTTCGTAGCGTCGACTGGCGATCAGCGAGCAGCACACAGTGTGCCCAAACGCGTTTATTTCAACCACGTTTCCACCCCCGCGCAGAGAGAGAAAGAGAGCCACCTCTCTTTCATATATATAGCACATGTAGCTAGCAGCAGAAGCAGCAGCATAGAGCGCTCCAGTACTCCAGCACTCAGTAGTAGTAGTCGCTCCCCCTTTCGCTGCACACGTACAGACGGATGCTGCTGCTGCGCAACGAGGCCGTGCGCGCGTAATATACGTGCAGAGGGCTATATGGATTCGTTTGCATCTCTCTTGTCTATGCCGCACTGAATCCCTCTTTATCTCTCTCTCTCTCTTTGTTTGTTTGTTTGTTTCTCTCTTTTCTCTCATCCCGGACGTGCCGTGTTATGCCCCGGCGAATCTTAGCTCTGCGAGTCAAGTGCCAAAGAGAGAGGCAGACTGACAGAGAGAGAGAGAGAGAGAGAGAGATGGTAGTTTCTCATCGTTATGTTATTGTGGAGGCGATGCATACGTGTTAGGCCTTAATTAGGGCTTTGCCACGCGCTCGAGTGCGAGCTTTATCGTCCGTCAGTAATTCTCCGCGCTCACACTTCGTGATAATAATGACGACGACGAGATGATAGCTTTCAAATTGACGACGAGCAAAGGGACAAGAGGATTGCTATTGGTGGGCTTTTAGCGCTGCTAATTAGACGCCCAGATATTCCGGCTAATTTCGGCTAATCTCCACTTGTTGATCGTCCTCAATGCGCGTAGCACTTCCATTGAAACACCCTCTGAATTGAGAGTAATTTGTCAAATCCATGGCGAGGTGGAATTATATTCCCGTTGCGTGTATATCTACTGGCAAATGCGCAAAAATAACTATCCGCCCATAAGCGGACGCGCTTGCAGCTCGTCGTTTTTTGTGTTCGCTGCGCAAATCGAATGTCACTCTCGTTATAACTTTTAACTCGCAAACGCAGTACCCCATAAATCGCGCCCAGCTTCTTTCTGCTACTGGACTGATTAATCTCGTATAAAAACTAAAAATCACCGAGCTGGAAAAGGTTAAAAATAAAAATCTGCTCGCATAAAAACCCTATGTGCTTTTCACTGATTCACTAATTGGATATCGTCAGAGTGTACGTAGACGACGGGCCTTGAGGAAAGAAAACTGCGCAAAAAGGAGGATAAATTCTACAAACTAATTATTGTGCTATAAAAAGCAAAAAGCAAAAATCGATTATGAAAAGGTACGTTTATAAGGTGTATCTCTGAAGGAAAAAAGGAAATAGGTTAACAGGAGTATAGCAGCGCGCGCGGGCGTATTGTACAATTCCATACACTTGTAAGGGCAGCGGAGTAGAAATATGGCGTTTTGCTCAGACGCACTCGGGCTTGGTAGCGCGCTCCAAGGTACTACCTTATGCACGCATAATATATAATATAATCTTTCTCGTGAAAATTTCTTTTTCCAGTCCTTTATGCAATGAATTGCCATCCAAATCCCGCGCCATTGGAAATTCCATTTTTTATTATATGTTCGCTGGGTTGACTCTTTAAAACATAAAATCTTTCGAAGCAATACGAAAGAATATTGACGGGTAGCTGCCTATATAGGGAAAAACGAGTATTAAAAGCCTCGATATATAGCGAACACAATATAAATGTCGACCTCTGGGGTGCGCGCGAACTCGGGCGAAATCTTACAAAGAACATGGCGATACGCATCGAACAAAAGTTCGAACGTATACGCCGTGGACATTTTCCCGCAACCGTTGCAGCTTTCTACCGAAGAAAATTGCGCTCGTTCGAGCTTAAGTTTTATATTATATAGCGCTGGATACATTGTATCGCCGTCGTGGGGCCGTTTCAATGTGTTTATGCAATGAGCGAGCGTGAAAAAAAAGGGGAGATTCAATTTTGCAGTCATATCCCGATCACTTTACCGATTGTCGTGTAAATTGTGCTGCAGTAAATGGCGGCGTTCCAGAACGCCCAGTTGAAATCGTCCGTCTGATAATTGACCTTTCGCAGCTTCTCCTCGTACAATAGCAGATGATTTCTGGCGCTGATTTTCCACTTATCCACGTCGTGCGACAGCTCCTGGTCGTTCCAAAGATCGCGTATCTTTTGTATCATGTCGTCCCTGCAAAAAAATTGGGGAAAAAAACCAATGCGTCAAAAACGAAGAAGAAAAAAGGTGAACGAAAGCTCGTGCTTTCGAAAACTGGTGTGAAATTATAATAACGAAAAGTTTCACCATCCAATTTGAGAATTTCGCGATGAGAAAGGCTCGGCCCGGTGTCGAGAGCTTGAAGCGGCCCTTGCAGAATTTCGAGTAGAGAAATGTCAACGAAATGGCTTGAAGCTCGTCGGGCTCAATTGGACTTTAAAATTATTCACGTCCGCGCGCGCGTGCGAGCCAGTTATACCTTCATTATGCAAATTAAAAATAAAAGCAGTCGAACGAGCTCCCGCCCGCGCATTATGTGAAATATAGATAGAAATCGTCATAAATTTAAAAACGATTTGACGACACGCGATCGCGAGGCAATTAGAGCTTGCAGCACGAGCTTAACGCGTATATACCTTCTATTATTGCCGATCGTTCAGATCAATTAGCGCCTGAGTAACGTACACAGCTTTTACAGACCTCGAGAGCTTCTGCCAAAAAGTCGTAGCCCCGAGATTTATGATGGTTCGGGCCAACGCTCGGGAATATAATATACTTACCGCGGCCAAATCGGCAATATATCGATTATCGTATCGTAGGTTCCGAGCCCCGCACGCAGCGTGCAGCCCAGCTTATGTTCATAGATCAATTTTTTTTTTATGTACGTGTACTTTTAATTACCTCTCTTTTCTGATATCCTGCTGGACGATTTTTACGTTGCCCTCGATGGATATGAAGAGGAAGGCGCCGACGACCGTGTAAGCCAGCAGTATGAGGCAGAGAAATATGTGCGTGAACCATCTTTTGCTCCAGGAGCTGACCTAAGCAAGAAGTGTCGTTTAAGTATCTCTCATTATATAGCGTGACGATATTTTCTCAAAAAGAAAAGGCTAATAAATAACGGGGCGCGAGTGCCCGTGAGCGCTGCAAGCTCACCTTAAATCATTTCTGACCCAATTCATTCTTATATCATATTCGGCTAGGCGCGCATAATATTGGCGTTTGCAAGGTATGTATAAAAAACGTCTTCGAGTGTATGATTAAAATTTATTCTCTCTTGTTTCATTTGATCAAAGGACGAGAGAGGAGAGAAGAAAAAATTTATTTGTTTCAAAGTCACCGGTATGTACTATCGTGTATCTTTTCTCCTTTTTATTTCCAGTAAAATATTTGACTTGAGAAGTTGCTCTCGCCGAGCTTTATATCGGCTACATAAAGGAGGTATCGAATGCCTTCTTCTCGAACTTTGCCTCCTCCTTCTCCCTTGCCCCCTGCAGTGCCAGTGATATTTACTATTCAACTGCCGAACAATCTTTTGCGAAGCTCGGAGTTTCTTTTTTTTTTTTCAGTTTCGTAAGTTTTTGCTCACAGTAGCGCACAAAAAAAAATAAAAAGCTCGCGCACGAACAACGGCAAGCCGCGAAACGGAGATAAAAGCTCTGCGGTTGAATAAACAAACGAGCTGCGCGTATATGAATAATAAAAAAAAGTCGACGTTTGATGGCCCGAGCGTGCGATTCATGACCTCCGGGAATGTACACGTTATATACGTATTTAAAAAAAAAACACAAAAAAAAATAAAGTACGGAAACATAACGGCGCGGAAACTCGAGCGCGGCTAAATGTGTGCGTACGCGCCGGGGCGCGCGCGATGATGTACAGCATACGTACCTTCCCGTAGAGCCAAAGGACGCACTTCTCGCCGATGCTCAGGCCGCTCTTGGTCCAGTCCTTCAAGTCCTTGAGCTGCGTCAGGACGAATCCGTCGTGCGGCTTGTCGCTCGGATAGACGATCGTGGGTATGCCGGTGTGCGAGGTCGGCGTGAGCGGCACCGTCGTCGGCGTCTGGCCGTGAATGTACTTCGGGAGTCCCGCCGGACTGGCGTACGGCCCGCGCGCCGGATGATGGTGATGGTGGGCCATAGTCGGAAAGTGCAGCTGATGCGCCACATGGGGCAGGGGTATCTTGAGCCGTGGCCTGGTCGGGAATTCGCGACGCTTCGGCACCGACGGCGACGACGTAGATTGCGTACGATTGACGGACGACACGAACGGCATGATGATGGTCCTGTTGCAGCGATGTTGTCGGGTGTGTGTTCACTTTCGCATCGGAGAGAACGAGCTTGCGAGAAAATAGGACAAAAGTACGGATTATTCACAACGATCGAGCTTATTATTGAGTGCCTTGATGGGAGAGTCAAGAATTACGACTTATGTCTTCCGATGCTTCGCTCGAACGACTGCGAGGCCCTCCCTCGAACGGAAAAACCCCGGGAGGAAATTTAAACGAAATCGCTATTGCAAAAATCATAATATCGAATTACATAAAAGACGCTCTCGCGCGCGCAAAACTAAGAGGCGGCCCGGGGTGAATGAATCATGTGCGTACTTGTGTGCATGCGTGCGTGCGTGCGTGTGCGTGCGTGAGAGGCGCGCGCGCGCGAGCACACGTGCGTTAAAAATAAACTAGTGAAAGACAACGTCACACCGAAATCGCATTTCGAATTTCGCTAAACGAATATACGCTGCAAGCTCGATTTTTCGCAAAACTAAAAATATAATAAAAGGAGACACACGGCGTCGACGATCGCGAAAATCTCAATGTTTTTTTTAAGCTCTCGCAGCATCAGCAGCAGCAGCAGCCGATCTGTTTGAGGAGAGAATCGCGCGAGCTTGTAAGAAAAACGAGCGTTTGATTGATCAAAATATCGGCTTGGGATTACGACGTTCTATACTGCAGGCGAACGCTCGATATTTCATATCACTCCGGCAGAGCCGCATCGCAATTTTATTGCGCTTAAATTTTTCACTCTCTCTCTCTCTAACCTCTCACCCGGAAAACCCACCTGCAGGCGAATAATCGATGAAAGTCAAATTGAATCTTCCAAAGCTCGCGAAAAAGCTCCTAATTTTTTTAACTCGGCTTTAAAAATCGTGGCTTACGCGCGAATATATTTCCAAGTGGGGACGATTCTCGAAATATTAAACGCGCCGAGCTTAAATGAACTCGATTGGCCTCTTTGCCTCCGATGCCGAAATATTCTTTCGATAGTTAAAACATACTCGAGAGCTTTGCAGTGTGCGGCGCGTTTCGGGTGAAAATATATATCGCGTTGCCTGCCTTGAGTTGAATTTCAAATGGCCAATTTATTGATGCCGCATTACTTTAAAACTTTTTTTGCTGCTGCCGCTGTCAAGATCCCCCGAGTAATGTATATACTGGCTTATACGATTAAAGTTTTTTGCTGCGTTCAATTTTGGCTTCAGTTTCGTGCAAAAACAAAAAAAAAAGTAGTTAACATCAAAGTCGCGAGTCGAGCTTTTTGCACAAAAAAAGCGAGATAGATAGTTACACTAATAATGATTAGTCGGTAGGAAATTAATGCATTTACCGTTGCTCTCTTATAGTTTTCGCTCGTAACTCTACTGCCGCGACTACTACTACTATAAACTACTACTACCACCACCAGTAGTATTGCTGCAGCAAAAAAGTCACCAACTATTTCCGTATAAATGTCTTTTGTACGGATCTAAATTTATAAATTCACGTCGAAAAGCCCATAGTAACGTCAATTTTGTCGTCAAATATGTACAGCCACTTTTATCGTTTTTATTATTAAAAGCACGCGCGCGGACAGGCGAAAGCTCGTTAACGGAAAAACCAGAGAGAAGTACAGCGAAGGTTTAAATTAATCACAGCCGCACGATTCTGCACGCATTATGATGCAGCGAAATGGAGCCAACTATTATATTATGTATATATGCGTTGCTATATTACGCGATCGCTACGGTGTCTAGGCGATGACTGGCCGAAGATATAGAAAACACGCGCCACACAGGCCTCAACATAACAATTATATATATCTACCAGCGACGAGCTTGTGCGTGTGCCGTGTGCTGCTGTAAGCTCTCTCTCTCTCTCTCTCTTGCTCTCGCGCGCGCGTTGCTGGTCGTGGTCGTCGCACAGCATCATCGTCGTCATCATCATCCACCGACGCGCGCCCCGGCGCGGCCCCGCAACAACATCGCTCGGACTGCATTGGTGTGGACGTTATATATACGATACGTCACCGAGTGCACGAGCACCGATCGCGGGACTTTCTCTCTCTCTCACTCTCTTTTTCGAGTTCGAGATCTCAATTTTTTTTCGGCCGCGCGATTATTTATTTTGCACGGATTCTTTTTTTACTCTTTTTTTTTTCAATATCGAGTTTGTTTATCTTACCTAGTTATTATACAAAATCATCTTCTTTTTTTGCTGTAACGTTCCGAAAATACTTGTACGGCTTTTTTCCCATCGCCGTTGAAATACGGCACGTATGTACAAAAACGTTTTATTCTTTCGGCACGTACGTATTTCTCCGGTTACACGCGAGCGTAATTTTTTTCTTTTTTGTCTCTCTCTCTCTCTGGCCGCGCATGGCGTTGTATTTGGTATCATCGAATGCCATGTACACTCGCACGTGGATGATAAGTAAAAATAATACATATCTTGCCTGTTAATAATAATAATAATAATGCATTCGCTGATACGGATACTGTAAAGAGGATGCATCCTTGACACAACACGCGTACATCATCGATGCTCGAAATACACCTCGACGATCCTGTCCTTTCGATTCCCAGGTAAAAAAAGTAAAAGCGTTCGATGCGTATTATCCGCGGATGCGCAGATGAAACATTATTATACATGAGTGAGTAATTGCGAAAAGTTATAATTCCAGTACTTTCCAGTGGTATACGCATATAGAAATGAAAAGTGAACTGCAGCTGGATCGGCTTTCGCTTACCGGGTTTTGCGGCGCGAGCTTTTGCACAGACGATAAAATCTAATTACTCCTCGCCTCATAATAATAGCAAAGCTCATAATAATGGTAGAAATTGCTTCTTTTTTTCTTCTTCTTTTCACTTGCTAAGAGCAAATGAGAATTATGAATTCTATACACAACGGCTGCTTGTATAATAATATGGCGTTTCTGCAAGTCGAGCTTAATTATCTTTGTCTCTTTTTTTTTTTTTTTTTTTTTTTTATTAATAAAAGACGAGCTAATAATTGAATTGTATTTTTATTTTTATTCTTTATATTAAAAAAGAAAGGAAAAGGCACGCGCGAGTAAAGCTCTTGGCACGAGATTTCCTGAAAAGGCTCGGTGAGAATAATATGGATTTTTGAAAGCTACGGATGAGCGGTGTCATCGAGCTGTCAGTATCTAGGCAGAGACAGAGAAAAAGAGAAACAAAGTTAAGGTTGATTTAAAATAAGCTTTTGCTGTAATACTCTTGTGATCCCTGAACAAGCTCATTCAACTCCTATCTTACGTGTGTTTTAATTTTTTGAAATGAAAACTTCTCTCTCGTGCACGTGTTTATATACTCTATGTATTTGTATTTTAATAAGATCTATGCTACGACCAAAAGTGTCATTTTTGATATGACGTGCTTTTTGATTCCATCAACAGATGGAGTATCGTAAACTCGCAAGTGGTAAAAAAATTTCACATTGTTATATATCAGAGATGCCTCTTAAGAATAGTACTATTCCTACTAATACCGCGAGAAGCGTCGTTATTAATAATAATCTAAATTTTTGCGCGTGATAAACGCAATTCTTGCTCACGCGTATCTTCGAAGCTTCCCGCTACATCGCGTCCTATAGAGATGCATCGAAATATTGTAAAGCAGCCTCTGCATATACGATACATATGGAATTCATTGCAAGGCGAGCCTAACAGTCGCTACTCTCAGCCAGTCAGGACGGTGCATCAGCGGCATATAGGACTTCGATCCGCGAATGCCAGGCGCGCTTCTCTCTCTCCTTCTCCGTCTCGCACGCACGCGCTCGATGGCCGACCTTGGCTATATACAGTGGCCTGCGTATATATTTTACACCGACTTCCATCTCTTTCTCGCGCTACACCAACCGAACTGCACTTTTACGCGTATGGAAACGCGCGCGCGCGCGCTCGCGAGCTTTGGTGGCGTGGGGACCGACGCACGCACACACACACGTAAACAGCTCATTGCCTCGGTGTGTACCGCTACATTATATACCGTGCTTGTATATAGGCGCGATTTCGCGCCGCCCGTCAGTGAGAAAGAGACGCGCGCGCGATGTTTTGCCCGGCAGTCGCGCCGAGCGAAAGAGACGGAGAACGCCGTGTGCCGCCGCCGCCGCCACCGCCGTAGCTACATAGCCTACATATAGATATATAAATACCTGCTGCACACATTTACATCTGTGCCGACTGCACCACCGGCACACGACGTTTCGAGCTCTCCGCACCGACGAGCGGAATAAGGACAGACGTTCTATTTTGCCACTCGCTCGTTCTGTCTTTATCTGGCCGCTGCTGCTGTTACAGGCATCATGAGCTTATAACTGCCCGCCTGCAGCTCTGAGTGTGTGAACTGCGTGTGTGTGTGTGTGTATGTGTATCTGTTATGTGCGTGCGCGTGTGAGAGTGCGATATACATTTTCTCTCTGCGTCCGACACTGGTGTGTGCACACGACGGACACACGCAGCGCGTGCACCGACGCCACGATCATCTGCACGATGCAGCCAGAGATCGGCGACGCGTGATTGTATTACTTATTATGCGAGATGAGAAGCTGCACACTGCACCGTTGCGAGCACGCGAACTCTGACAGCTCAGTGTATGTATATACATAAATCTCATATAACGTCGTAAGATTAGACATAGATTATGAACGTATGCGCGCCTTGGTTGCGTATTGTGGTCACCCCCGCCCGGCCGTACGCGCGAACCTCTCCGGCCGTTGCATTTTTGCATCTCGAGCTGCATCGTAGCTCGAGATGCATAAGCAGAGAGGTTATGTCTGCCGTGGCAGAGATATTTTTTTTCTCTTTTATTCTTTTCCTTTTTGTGCGACGCGCGGCCCGTGCGCGCTCATATAAAGAAGAGAAGAGGGAGTCGAAATTCGTTGGCCGGCGAAAAGAGGTCGATGATGTATCGCTTTCGGCTAATGATCTCTGTGAGAGCAACAGGGACCGTTTCTGCGCGAATGAAATGTTCGAAATTCGTTTACCGAGGATTTATCAAAAAAAAAAATTTGGCCGGCTCTCGGACTCGAGAACAGCGAAACAATTTTATTCTTTGACCTATCGTAGGATCGGTTCGTGATTTGCAGCCGATTGCAAATTTAATTTATTCTGGGGTTACAAAGTACCGTTGGAAAGAGTAATTTTTTACCGTAAACAATCCGATTATCGGTACGAGCTTTTGAATGTGAAAGTGAATTTTTGAATGTAATCTCGATTGCTTGGAGCAAAATAATGATTTGAACTTGCAGGATTCGATACAGCAAGTATAATATTTATGTCAGTTCATGTAAAATAATTTTGGAAACTTTTCATAGGTTCACGATTCAACTCCAAATTTCCAATAAAGTTATTTAGTTCGTGAAAAGAATCGACGAATGAAAAATTGGAGCTCAAAATAGGCGTTAGCAGACATTTTTTCCTTTTTTTGTTAAACACTCTGCTTTATTTTTTATTAAACACTCGTACTCATAAGCTTCGCAACATAAATCGAAGTAATCGTCAAATTTTAATCACTGCATTTGACTCGAATGACAGACCGCTTATTATAGAACCCACGTGCTGCGCTTTAATCATTCTCTGTTTATAAATGTCACCTCTGGAATAAAAACCCAGTCGAAAAAACTACGATCGACGCATCAAGAACCATGGAGGATTCTCACACTGTGTGAGCGTGTGTGTGTATGTGTGTGTACGTGTTAGCGCGTGTTGTATTATAACTTTTTTTTCTTGTTACTTCACCATAAGCAGACACTGCTTGGGTGTAGGAGCTATGTGCCGCCGCGTCTCTCTCGCGCGTTGTTGTGTATGTTGCCCGGGAGCAAAATCCGCGGGTTGCCGGGACTTGCGCAGTCCTGCTGCTCCGAAAGTTGTGCCGCCGCTCTCCTCGGCAGCGGCAGCAGCTCTCTCTTTCTCTCTCTGAAACCCACACGCGCGCACACGCACACTTATTATCATTGCACGTACATACGTGTATGTGTTTGTGCGATGTGTATATATACATGTATTCGCGCTGTATACACTTTTTTTCGCGAGACGCCGGCGTCTATATATACATTGCAATGCCAACAAAGTTGTGCGATACTTCGATCCTCTCTCTCTCTCTCTCTCTTTCTCTTTCTCTCTTGACATCTTGAGAGTTCCTATTTCTTTTTCCTGTTATTGAAAAATTATGACTTGACTTTGGAGTTCTCACGTGTCCGCGCGCGTACATTGTTCGCAAAGAAACAATAATAATATAAGAATTTGAAAGAAAAAAAAAACAGACTGCAATGGGTGAGTGCGTTGTTATAAGTGCACCGTGTTTGTATTATGCGCATTACACTTGTCAAACGTCGAGATAAGAAGAGAAACTCCGGAGATCGTGTACGTATAATTGCATATTTCATTTTGACGTTTCGATCGCCTTATCGATGAGTCAAAATTTATCGAGATCGATACATGGCAATTGCATCGAGCCTCAAACGATAATTTCGGCAATACATATCGTACACTCATCACGACAATGAAGCCTCGATTCGTCGAAAAAAAGTCACGCATCTTGAATTAATCGATATACTTTTTCCCTATTCTCAGGTGCAAGATAAAATCCCCGAACATCCTGCACCTCGGAAGGTGGTATTAGTCTCGAGAGGCTGCTACCGCCGCAGCCGCCGAGCTTACACACACCCACACACACTTACGCATCGCAATTCTTATACGTGGGCTTTTTCATCCTTCTACATGTATATAACGATCGTATCCCATGACATCGTACGCAACGTTGCACATGAATGACAATCGTGCTGCAGCTCCTCGTATCGTCGTCGACGACTCGACGACGATCATGCTCCACCGAAACAGCGTTACGAGTTTCCCGAGCTGCAACGGCAGGCTAGATAACAATAACGAGCCGCGTACCTTTTTCATGCGTAAGAAAAGATAATGTGTTTCTCTCTCTCTCTCTCCTTTTTTTCCTTACATTTATTATACTCCGGCCGAGGCTGTACGAAGTGCATATGTATGTATAACATAAATGTGCCTCTCTGCCAATTGGCTTAAAGAGTGGGAGAAGGCATGAGTTTTTTTTCTCCTGTATCTCACTTGTATACATGTAATGCACACACATAGACACACACATACAGATACAACGTGTGGCCCACTTTGCGCGTACCGAGAGTGGCCTATGTGTGTCTAGGGCATGAGCAGCCGAGACGTTTTCTATAACGCGCCTATACGTACCCACAGTATGTAGATCTCCGACCGTCATTCGCTCACGTACATTTAATCGCTTTATTGTGTGGTTTTGGTGTGTGCGTGCGTGAGTGCGTACATACATATCCGAGCATACATAGCGAGAGAGAGAGAGTACAAGCTCTCGCGCGTATCTACATACCACGTAAACATGAATGAACGAAATGATTTTTCGAAAACCGTTCGAATGAAAGCAACCGTATATTCGAAACATTTGCGAGTCCCGCTTTCGAGATGTTTTGCGGAAAATGATAACAGAAAAATTTCGTTTAGCGGCGCTGGAAGGATGTTGTAATTTTTTCGCTCGCTAAAAATTCAAAAAAAATAAACACGCCTCGAAAATTGTAATTCAACGACAGCGTCCTATACAATACAACAGCTATTCGTTGCTCCGAAATTTCTCATTCCGTCTCTCTCTTTCTCTGTCTCTTCGCTTCTCTCTCTCTCTTTTTTCTCTCTCTCTCTCTCGCACACGCGCACTCGCGACTTGACTGTTCAGAAATTCGAAAGCGGAGCGAGGAGGACGCCACTATCTTCCTGTCTCTGTCCAACGCTCGCGGGCCAGTTCTCGCCGCGATCTACACTGTATCGGGCGTCCCTGTCTCTCCAGTGGCTCGGCCAGACGCCATTTTCCTTCTCTTTCTATCGCGCTCCATATTGAGAGGTTAGTATACGAACACATACATCCAACTGCATATGTATATTTATACCCATATACCCGATGCATACGCACGATACGACGTAGCGCGAACCGCGGATGCATTCGTCTTTCTTTATCCGCGAGTTCGGGAGTCTTGCTCTCTTTCGCACCCGCCATATTTTGCACGCCAAGCCTGCTACTGCTGCACTGACTGCGACTGCACGAGCCCGCGAAGTATAGCAATAGCAGCAGCAGCAGCAGCAGCAACAGCAGCAGCCGCGACGCGCGAGAAAGAGCAAACGACACGGAGATAGCTCGAGCCGTGCCCCCGTCTCTTTCTCTCTTTCACCCTCTGCGATGTGAGTGTGTATAGACGTGCATGTATGTACGTGAATGCGCGCAAGTGAGGCACAGCAGCAAGTGCAACGAATCCTTAATATACACACTACGGAGAGAGAAAGATAGAGACAGAGAAGTGTTTTGTGCTCTCGTAGCTGTGCTGTGGCAGCCTGCTATATATATATCTATATATATATATGCCGCTCTGCTTGTTTTGCCATTTGCGCCTACTATACGGTTACAAGTCGCCGTGGTTTCTGTTCATCCGTCTCGCTCCCGCGGCCGCGTGTGCAGCGGGAGTCGAACAATCCCCGATAGACGTGTACGCTCGTCATCTTCACTGTTTATCAACCGTACATTGCTATATACACATCAAGTACGTTTAACGGCTATAACCCGCTATAATGATGTATAGCTATATATATATGACGTATACATGATTATATGTACGTGCATGCCGACATACGCGATGGACGAAAAAGTCCGCTCTGGATCCTATTGTTGACAGCTCAGCTATAGTTCG
Source organism: Trichogramma dendrolimi (assembly GCA_034770305.1). Taxonomy (NCBI): domain Eukaryota; kingdom Metazoa; phylum Arthropoda; class Insecta; order Hymenoptera; family Trichogrammatidae; genus Trichogramma; species Trichogramma dendrolimi. The sequence continues at coordinate 45,416 of JAPMIB010000181.1, forward strand.
CGGGGCCTGGCTATAGTGGTTTCTCGTTCTGACATTGTGAGCGCATTGAAACGCTTTCAACTGACAGTGCATGTATTCATGAAATTTTCGTTTGACACGACCCACTTGCCGTGATTTCTACGGTGTATTCGTATATGTAACAATATGCGTGCTATACCTAGAAATTTATAAACAAGTCTGCTTTAAATTTCAAATAATCATCGTGAAGATTATTACTTTTGTTTTTGTCACTTGATACTGGTTACATCCAGCAACAAGAAATAAATTAAAAAATCATGAATTTATTGATCTTTTAATCAAAATTTATGATTACTAATTAATTAAATTTACTATTGTTTTTAATTGTTCTTCATTTATTTTATAAAAATTCTTTTATTTTCCTGTTAAAAATATATATTTTTTAAATCTAACAAAATGCAGAAAAATTTTATTAGGTTGATGATTCCTTAAGCCCCTCTAGTAATACTATCTTTATCATGAAAAAAACTTATTTGACATAGTGCCATTTTTGAAGTAAATTTTATTGTTAATAGGTAGCAAAGATCCGATCAGCGGCATAGTATTCGATGTATCAACCAAGAGTGCAATCTAACAGTCTTTCCCAGACAGAACAAAATAATTCCAGCTTTTCTCATCAGCAGGTGAGACTTTATACTGCTTCAACCTCACAGTGAACTCCTTTTCTCTAATTTGGGGGATTGAATCTCAAGCCAAGAAATTATTTTGAGACAAGTAATGTATTACTGATAATTACTTTAACTTTGCTGTATGCACAGAATTGTTTTTGTTCCACTTTGATTTTGAATATTTTACTGTTGAAACTAATTACTATATTCCTAAATGAAATTTCATAAAATTATTCTGAATAAAGTCTTTGGTTTCAAGCAAATATTATCTATGTGGTGTTTTACTTGGTAGATGTACAAGTAGTATAGTAATTACGTTGATTTTATTTTTAATACAATATTTTTTGTCTCAAATTAAGTTTTAGTTCATATCAGTAGTCATTATATTTTTGAAATTTTAGTACAAAATTTTTTTTTATAATGTGCTTTGCAAAAATTAATATTTGAAGTTCTAATATTATTTTCATAGGCAACAATGTTTGATCCTCAACAAATTCAGCAGCAACAAACTGCGCAAAGTCAGCAGTCACAACAAACTCAAATGTATGTGACAGATAAGAAAGATGATAAATCAGGTCAATCAACAACAGAATTCCCATTTTATTACAATGTCAACATGTTGCCAAAGGTTCCAGCCAATGCTGTTAGTACAATTGGTGCTATTACAACTGATGACAAAGGATGTTATCGGTTTGATGTTCAACCTGTTGGTTACAATACACTGATAAATCAAATGAATTTAAATACAAATACAACATTCAAATGTGACATTTGTGGTCTTGTGTTTGGACACATGAGTTTATTAAATCATCATAAAAGAATTCATAATTCGACGCCTAGTAATATTCAACAACAAACTCAACAAGTTGTTATCCAAGCACCAACAACAGTTACAGTACAACCAACGCCAGAAAGACCATACACATGTGATATGTGTGGAGCTTGTTTTGCGTTACCTGGTGAATTAAAAAGTCACAAAACCAATATGCATGCTAAACCTAAAGTGCTAATGTGTGATGATTGCGGCAGTGTTGATCCATGTGAACATCAACCTACTAAAATCAAAAAACGTAAGTTTCCAACACATCTATTAAAATAATTTCCAATTATACTGATGAACAGTAAATATAAATTTTTTTCATTTGTTTCTACAAAAGTTAAACCTGGGCATCACCCTGTGAAACGACGAGGTGTGACCAGTGTTACCAAATGCCACAAGTGCAATGGCACAGGCATCATTTTCATTGGTGAGTTTTGTATAATATATTTGTGACTGTTGATGTTCCGCAAGAAATGTTATTACTAATCAAAAAATACCACGATGAAAATTGAAATTACACTATAAATTACAAATTATTTAATTACAACAAAAAATATGTAATTCAATTTTCTTATCATCTCTAAAATCTTTTAAAAATAACTTTTAAAATTTAGTAAAGTAAATTTGTTTAATATCAATAAAAAGTATTACTATTTTTTTTTATTTATTGTAAAAAAATTATGAAAAAGTATTGAAATTCAGAAAATTATTAAAAGCAGAATAACATTTCTTCATAACACTGGTCGTTTTATGTCCAATTATCATTTCATTGTTATCATGATCGTACATCGCGTGGTCTATGATAGGTAAACACAGTGAAAAACTAGAGTCCGGAATCAGTTCCCTCGCGAAGTGTAGTGGCTGCAAGGCAACTGGTCGCATCATCATAGGAAGTAAGTTTAACTCAAAACTACAGCCACGAAATATCATATGGGATCTCTTGTATTTTTTGTATCAGTCTTCTCATTTTTACTTTTTTTTCTCTTTTTTTTTCTATTATATTTTTTCTATATCAAAAGAAATCCCTATCGGTTTGTTGTTAGGATGGTGACAGTTCTTGAAATTTTCTGATAAAGATTCTTTTCTATCTATTTTTTTTATTTTATGTTTTATTATTTTATATTCTTTATTTTATATCTGATCAATTTTTCCTGACTTAGCTAAGTCTTTACTGTAGTACGGTCTGTTTAAGATTTTGGGTTGACAGTAATTATAACGTAAATATCATCATTGAGGAAAATGTACACCAAAACTTTTTTGGAGATAAGTTTTTGTTTGATTGAATTGTATACATTTTACTCATTGAGTATCATTGAGTATCATCTTATTACATCTATTAAACTATTGAACTATTGTTTTGTGCATGTCTTTTGTGTTGTAGATAGATAACTTTTGAAGATTAGCTGATTGAGTAACATTAATTATTTATTGTTTTTGTTTAACTTACTTCTAAAAACCTTAATAGAATGATTATTTAAAAATAATTAATGTTACTCTATTAAACCATCACTAGTCCTTTATTTAATTTATTTTCATTTTAATTCATTTAGTAGAACTGTCAGCATCAATATTTGAAAACAATACAAATTTCATAGAAAAAGCCACTTTCCTAAGGGACAGTTTTATAAATTTGATAGAACAACAAATCAGCTCTTGTTTATGCTCGTGGACCAGATATGAAAAAATAATAATTTTCTACTTTTATTTTGATAAGAAACTTTGATAAGAAGTACTCGTGAAGTTGATCATGAATTTGAATATCATACATATTCTTTTTTTGAAGTTCGTACCAATGTTAAAGGAATAATTAATATACAAAATAATAAACCCTATTACATGTACGCGACTCACATAATCTAACAAAATTGAAACATTGTACTATTTTTTTCATATGTCACAACTGTATCCACGTCGAGCACTAATATCTTATTTGTAGAACTGGCCCTTTTTGTGGAAATCTAATGCTCGGGATTTTATTGTTTCATTTATAGGCGGTAAATCAAACAACCAATTGCAAGAGAAACCTTTTCATTGTAATGTGTGCGATGGTACATTTTCACGATACTCATCTTTGTGGTCACACAAAAGACTTCATTCTGGAGATAAACCCTTTAAATGTGAAGTTTGTGGGTTAGCTTTTGCAAAAGGTGAGAATTACAAATAATTATGAATTAATTCAATAACTGTTTTCTGAACTAATCATTACTATGATTGCTAGCTGCCTACTTGAAAAATCATGGACGAGTTCATACAGGTGAAAAACCATTCAAATGTAGTCAATGTGGCATGCAGTTTTCACAGTCTCCACATCTTAAAAACCATGAGCGTATACACTCAGGTGAAAGGCCTTACCAGTGTGAAGTTTGCGAAAAGACTTTTGCAAGACACTCAACTCTTTGGAATCATCGGCGCATTCACACAGGCGAAAAACCATATCGCTGCAATATATGTGGTTCAGCGTTTAATCAAGCTACTCATTTGAAAAATCATGCTAAAGTGCACACAGGAGAAAAACCATACAAGTAAATGAATTATATTTGAAGATGAACATACTAGCTGCTTCGAGGGGAAATTGTGCCTGATTTTTTTTATAATTATGATTTTTTTCTTACTGTTGCTATTCACAAAATTGAGATAATTAAGTCATAATAACCATTATTTTACTTTTATAAGAGTTAGCATTCCGTTTTGGGACAAACTTGATGAAAAAATATGGTTAAGTAGATTTTAATTTTGCTAATTCGCTATAAATTGCCTCTAGACATCGTCAACCTCGAGGATCTTCTATGAGGTAGGTAAAAGCCAGAAATACATAGTGTAAAGATTAGAAATTACTATTTGCTTTATTGTTTTCCTTTTATTTTGCAAATTGATTACACTTATGAATGTATTTTTGCGCTTTTACCTCTTCTATGGCGACCTTCAAAATTGTTATAAATTCTTTTGATCAAAACTCTGCATTCTTAAAATTTAGATTATATAATCAATATTTGATGAACTATTTATGAATATGAAAAATCAGCACAGTTCGCTTATCGATCCAGCGTAAATGCGTGAAAAAACGTATATACAAAATGTCTGTAAACCTTGAAATATTAACAACATTTTCTTTTCAGATGCGATATCTGTGAAATTGGCTTTTCGGATCGCTTTGCGTTGAAACGACACAGGGCGATACACGATAAATATGGTCAAACAGCGAATCGCAATGCTCAAGCTGGCAACGCACCATCCCAAGTGGTTGTTGTCAATGCTACAACACCAGTTACCGTTAGCCAAGCTGGTCCAGGTCAAGCGGTGATCCTCGACGATGTGTACAAATGTCAAGTTGCATTTCCGGAGCAAAAATGAGCGTCGGCCCTTTATTACAGAACTTTTGGTGGACATAGTAGACTTGTAGAAAACTTGTGAGGAAGGAAAAATCTTGGTTATAATGAACCTTTTTTTGTTTAAAAATGTTAAACTTATTTCCATTTCATAACTACTCAAGAGAATAATTTATAGACTCAATGCATATTGTTCCACCATGTATAGTGAGGACAATTTTAATCATTTGTTTTCACAAATGCAAGAATTACCTGAAATTACAAAAAAAGCTTTCAGAGCTATTAAAAGAGTCGATTTTAAAGGTTGCTTTACAGTAAGAATCCGCTTGTTGGTTACATTTTACTTTACTGTACTGGGCTAACGTCTTACATAGTATTAATACCAAAAAAATCAGTGCATCCCTTCTTGTACACTTTCTAAGCATCTGCGTTAAGAAACTTGGAGCGGAAAATATTTTTGATGTGCAATATTTTGTGTAGCATCAATTTTTAAGATACAAGCCTAGAATACTTTGAGGTAAATTAACGCCAACTTTATTTACATGAATATAAATCAATGTATTTGTACATTTTTACCTTCAACATCGTAAGTACTACTTGAAGTGAATCATTCGTGGATAGTGTACCAATTTCAAAATAAATCGACAAGTAAATCGAATTTATAAATTCTAATTCAACTGGTAAAATTTTAAACTAATAATATCGTCTAAAAATTTGACTAAAACTATTCAAAGGTGTTGGTTATTAAGGGGCACAATTTTTTTAAACTTGACATAAGTCAATTTTTATTATTATTTTGGAAAAATTTGAATGTTATAAAAGTAAATTATTTAATTGATTAATAAGGAAAAATTATGGCTAACAGGCCTGCAACAAAATTTATGTAAAATTACTAACAAAGCGAAAAAGTTTAAATACAATTAGTTGACATTTTCGACTAATAATATAAATTAAATGGTTGAACGACGAAGTAAATCATGTAACAATGAAACAAAATTATATCAATTCTCGTGAAAGTGAAAAATAATTATTTAATTTATTCACTACAAATTTACAAGTGTCGCCATACATAAAGTGAAAATAGAAACTGGTACTGAAAATACATTTCTTTAACAATAATTGATTTAAAATCACTTGGTCCACTGTATGCATTGAAAGTTGAAACGAAAACTGTGTATGATATAATAATGATTTTTTCTTGGCATTTGAATTTGTACCATTTGTAAATATAACTTAGGAAACATACATTACAGCTGCAATAAAAATTTTTATTTGACCATTAATTTTATCACTATACAGTCTAATGGATATATTTTATGAACATTGATAATACTCCTCATTGATAAAAACAATTAACTTATTATTGATTCATAGGTGTCAAAGATATGTTTTTTACTAATAGTGTAAATTATTTTCACTTGTTAAATAAAATGGATTATTATCACTGTTTTTCTGAACCATGAATTTATATCACAGTTGGCTTGAAGGAAACATCAAATTTAAGTATAGTGATAAAGTTTGGACATTTTTTTTTATCTGTATTTATTGGTAGGCAACATTTGTTAATATTCTTGAAAATATCATGTATAATAGGTAAATATTTTTGAATTGATAATTTTTTACTTTACGAAATATTTTAAGTTCAAATTATACCTAAAATAAAATACCTGTAAGTGAAATGTAAAATAACAATCATGAATTCGTTTAATTGTTTAGTTGTGATAGGGATCGATAATAATTTTTCTTTCTTCTTTCTGTACTGTATATTGCATTGTTTTTGTTTCCATATTGTTATATTCCTTTGTATACATAATAATTATATTTGATTATGTTGATTTCAATATTTACATAATCTTGATACCTGTTGCAGTATTTTGGATTAGCGTAGAAACTTTTAAATATCTCATTGTTTAATTAATTTTTTTCTATCAAAATTTGAATCAGTAAACTCACTAACTTGAACGTGAATAAAAAAAGAAATAAGCTAAGCATGTAATTCATTTTACTTTAATTTTTATGTAAGGAAAGAGAGAGAGAAAAAAGGAAAATTAGAAATGTGACCTAATACTTAAAATTTGTTATTGTGTTTAAATAATCATGTCAAAACATTAAAAAATATATTTTTTACATAAGAAATGCATCTTGTGAATAGCTCATGGTGTTTGTTAGAAGTAATAAATATGTAATCATGATAATTTATCGCTAATGGTACTAAGGTTTGTACATACTATGAAGAAATTTTCTAATGAAAAAACAGAGAATCTGAAATGTTTTTATAAAATATTCTTGTTTATAGAAAAGTGATTGCAATTTTTAGATATATTACAAAAATCGCTATAAAAGTGTAAGTCATTTTTTTAAGTAGAAAATAATAAAGATATTACTGAATAAGGAACAGATTGAAATTTCGTATCCATCCATTTAAACAAATTTTTTCCACTTGGTTGATATCAGACTTTGTTTCAAACAGTATCACTGTGCCTTTTTCAATAATATCGAGTTTTAACAAAATAATTGTTATATAAAAACTTTTGTGATTTACGGAGAAGAAAAGAGTTTACCTGTTATCCACGAATTTATGGATATATATTTCCTATTGATTCATGTTGTACCTTATATCACAAAGTCATGATTTGGTAAACTATCGGATACAAAGTATCGTATAGTAAAACATACAGTATGTGCACAAACGAAAAGGTGTTAAGTCACGTGTTCATTGTGATGATAATTATTGCAACACGCATATAGACAAGTTTGTTTGTTTTTCCTTGTATTAATAATTGAACGAATAATGCAATTATACGATTTAAAAAAAAAGAGCAGGACGGATTTCTTTTAGGTCTGTAAGCCAATCACTATGTATACACTATACATTAATGTAATTAGAATTTTGTATAAACATGAATTGAGATATATGGAATTATACATAAAAATAAGTGAGCCGATAAATATTGTCACAAAATAAAAAAAAACTTTTTTCATTAAAATCTGTTTTTTTTTCTTCCTTATTCCTCCGCAACGTATGTATCGAATGACGCGCGAATCCCGGTTCCATCAATTTATACTTATTGCGCAGAAGCGCATGTCCGTTACCAAAATCGAATACCTACAGTTAATACGGCACATTAAGGGATTTGCCATTAAAGCACGAGAAAAGCTAAGTGTACCTCTGACGCGGATTGAAAAAACTTTGAGTGTTGATAATTTATCAATGAAAAATAGCATTTTGTTTTCATTTCGCATTAGTGTAACTTAAAGAGTCGAAAGTCTAGGTCGGCCAATTCTTTCGTTTAGAGGTTAGCTTTTTTTATTATTGTTTATGCATACGTGCAAATAACTTTTGACACATTTGACACTTTTCAGTGTATTTGTACTGCTCTGTGCTTCGTGCGAACAATTTAAAATTCGGAATGTTTCTCAGTTGTTTTGTTTCGGGCAAAACATGAATCTCTGTGTTGAAAGTGAAACCAAGGGTAGAACGTTACGTGTGTTGTCACTTGTTTCGGAGACGACGGTGTTTATCTAAAAAATAATCATCGCTGGAATTTCTCTTATGGCTTTTTAAGTAAGTATCGGTTTTTAATAGATTTAAAAAATTTAAATACTTCGTGGCTGAAGATTATTTTCACAAAACAACAAAACAAATCTTTTTATTTCTTTCAATTACTGAGCAAATGGGTATATTACATCGTTTTTTTTTGTAAAACTTTTTACTATTAACTGATTTTTTTTATCTCTCGTTGTTTTATAATCCCAAATACGCCGCCACAGTCTTAGTGTACAATAATAACAAATTTCAACTACTGATAATATACTGAAACCCATGAAAAGACCTAGAAGTCCTCCTGTATTTGCTTTCATGTAAAAATTTTACTCATGAGTATTAAAACATGTTATCACTCATTTAGAATACTTACACAACAGCTCAGCAAACCCATATAGTTCATTTTTAGTATACTTCATATACGATGAATCAACAAAAAAAATATGAACGATAGCTATGTTTCTTCTAGAACAAGTAAAATAAAGTAAAATTAATTGAAAGTATAGATACTGCAGAAATTATCTCTTACTCAAAGTATGGTCCGTCATTTTTAAAATATTCTTCTGGAATCTCAAAAGTAGCCATCAACATACTCTGAGAAATTTCTGTGCTATAATTAATTTCATGACAGCCAGGATAACATTTACAGCTAGGACTAAAATTATTTTAATAGTAGGTTAAAATTGTTATAGTTCAAAGACAAAAACTACTTAGTTTGCTTACGCTTCTGTAACATTAAACACTGATCTTGGATCATCTTCCTCATATAATTTAGTTTTCATAATTTTTCTAGCTGTAGAAGCGCATTCGTCATCCAGTTTTCCACAAATCCTTGTATCATTGGAAACTTGAACAAATATTATTAGCTTTCTCTGGTTTTATGAAATATTTTCAAGAATATTAAGTCAAAATCATAAATATCTAACCAGGCATGTAATACTGCATGCACTGGCAATACTTGAGAGTAAAATTAGCTTCGCACTCTAGAACACAATTTCTTTGAGTGTAAGTTGTGTAGTATCGCAGTTGTTTCTCACTAAGAAAGTAGCAATGTCTTGTCTTTGGTGGTATTTTGATGATAGATTTATCAGCATCGGTGATGTGAGGTGTTATAATAACTCTTGTTTCCTTGCCCGGTGACAAGGTGAATGCAAAATCAGTCATCTGAGGCGTCTCCACTGGACTGTGCAAAAGCATCTACAAGGCACAAAGGGAGAGTTTTTGATACATTTTTTTTTCCATTGCTCTGATCTTGCACATACCTTGAATCCCACACTCGCCGTTGACGAGCAATAATACTCGTCAACTTCCACGTCCATTGTTAGCGACAAGGCGTAATTCAAACCACTTCCATAGGCTCTCCAGGGTATGGCATTAGAAGGGTCAGCGTCGGTGAACTTGTACTCCGGATTCCAATCGATATGGTTGTCCGACGCATAGGAAATTTCCAAATTTTCCCAAACTCGTCTAATTAATATTAATTGCGCGTTCTCTTAAAAGTCGAACGACAGCGGTATCGAAGTGAGCTCGTCGCGTTTACTTACGGATCGTGAAGCAGCCTCGGCACCGAGTTGAATCGGCAGCAGAGGCCCTCGTCCGTCAGTACGGGATTGAAAATGTCCGTGCAGTTGGTCGTGTTGCCGTGCCACTTGCAGTGATAGAGCATCTCCGAGCAGTTCTGCGAGACGCTCAGCAGAAAGGAGTAGATGTTGTCCCAGTCGCCGGAGCCCTCCGTCACCGGCACCTGACTCGTGTTCTTGGTGTCGCAGATGTCGTCGAGAAAAAACTGCTGCAACGGATCGTTTCTAATATCGCGGGAACGAGTCAAAGAGTTGAAAAGGAAAAATTCTTTCGACGCGGGCTATAGGCATTCGTATAGCATTGTTCATACCCCTTTCTAATTTCCTCGGCAACGGATTTTCGAGCATTGTTCATGTTGCAAACGGTCACGGCCGGAAAGGGAAACTGATCGATCGACACGGATTCGGAGCTGCGAGATATGATGATCGGCGTGAGGGCGAACTTCGAGTACAGGTGCCAGATGAAGTAAGCCGCACCGGCAATCGCAATTATGAACGAAAGCACCCAAAAAACTCTTGAAAAACAAATGATACAAGTTTGTGGGAAAAGTCGATCGTCTTTGTTATTGTTGCTTTCTTTTTTTTATACTGCAATTTTTACACTCCAATTTATTAATGTATACCTCTCGACGTAGGGTAGAGACGTATCGCCCACGTACTTGAGGCCGTGTATGGTGCACTGCTCGCAATATTGCTTGAACGTGTCCTTCACGACCAAAGTTCTGTCCATGGGAAGTTGGACTGGCCTAAGTTGGTTGTTGGAATTTTCGTTGCGGTCGCTCATCCATTTTCCAAGGTTGTAATCGAACAACAGGTGACTTTTCGTCTCGTTCGACTCCTTGCCATTTCTCGGTCTGACGGCTGCTTTGTTCTCGCCGTAGGGTATCGTCATCTTCTGGTCAAAATCCAAGTCCTGTTTTCGGCTCTTCGTCGATGATTTTTCCTGAGGAACAAACACCTTAAGCAAAAGCTCCCCATGCATCTCTTTACCTTATATTTACCTGCAAGTTCTTCAAATTCACGGGTGTCGAGTATAGGGCCATCGTTTCGAGGGCGCCTTACTTCAACTGTTCCGAACCCAAGAAAAACATTCGAAAAGTACGTGTTTTTTTGCTTTCGTAATATGGAGTCACATGCTCGATTCGAGATCTTGGGAGCATATTTCATCGTTAATTTGAAACTCGCCATTATCGCTACTTTAATCGGGTTTGACAGGCCTTTTTTTCGTTGCAAGCAAAGTAAATATTTACACCTCTAAGAAATTATTGATTATCACACTCGCTGTTGCGCGCCGCGCTCTTGAATATCTCTATATCATCGATTTACCCTTGAATTTTAACATTTTTAATTGTCTCTCATCACGCAATTAAATTTGTTTTGTGCTCGTTATTATTTCTTTTTTCTTTTTCCACAGTCAGAAAAGTCGCAAGGATGCCAAAAAAGGGTAGAAAACGCAAAATTTCGGCCGAGGGCCGCGACTACGATGAGTGGGAAAAGACCAAAATACTCCCGGACAGTCTCCGGGACGAGATGGAAAGCATGTGGGAGCTGCCGCAGATATACCATTTTCTTCAGCTCACCAAGGACGTGCTGCACATATCTCACCTGTCCATGTTCGAAGTTGAGCGAATGCTTCTCATGCCGAAGGCCTCCCAACAATTGGCCAACATAATGACGTGTTTACTCAGGTATGATGTCACATAATACGCCTCGATCGGGTCTAGACGTTCTGAAGACACTCGATAAACTGACTTTTCTTTCGGATTTTTACAGCTCGCCTTCGACGAAATCCAAGCAGCAAGAAGTGCCTCCGATGCCTTACAAATTTTGGACCAACATCCTCATGCAGAAGCTGAAAGGCTGGTTCAAGATTTACGAGGCGAAGCAGCGCGAGCCCGTCAAGGTCTTCGATGCTTTGGGCATAGAGTCGGAATTCTGGTCGGTTTTCCCTGAAGCTTTGGAGCTCGAGGGCCGAGATTTCGAGAGCTTCAACTTCCGTCAGAGAGTCTGGCTGCTGAAGGCGCTCTGCGATACGGCTCAGCACTCGAGGAAATTGATTCAGGAGGAGATTGCCAAGCAGCCTACGGAGAGTCAATTCGAGACGGTTCTCGGGGTCGATAGGTACGGCGCTCGATACGTTTACTTTCCCCAGTTTTTGCACAACGATCTACGGGTTTACAGACACAGTATGGATAACAAGATTCTTTCTTCGTTCAAGGTAATCTGTCAATTTCAAGGTTTCTCGTGTGTTTTTTTGTTATCAAATTTTTTTTAATCGATTTTTTTGTCTTTTCAGTCAAAAAATAAGACTGTATCAGAAAATGAAAACTCCATGGAATCAAAAAGTTCAGAGAGTAAATCGTCCGATGCGAAGCAAGGTTGTAAGCGACCAAAAAAACGAAGAAAATCACGCTGGAGCAATGGCTTGGCCCCAAAGAAGACTTCCAAAAGGAGAGTGAACGAATTGATAGATCAAACAGATTCAAATTCCAATTCCAATTCGACCGATGGTTCATTTGTCGAAGGAAAAACAAACAGTCCCTCTTTGGATGGGGACAATGTCAATGAAACGCACGAAACAAAAGGTGACGCTGACGATGAAAATTCAAATTTGACCAACAAAACTGACAATGTTAGTCCCACGTCAGAGGAACAACGAAAATCATCGAATTCAAGTCCTATTTTAGAAAATCCATTTAATACTTCGAAAACTGATGATGAAAAACTTGAAGAAATAAGTAGTGTTAAAGTAACGACTGATAAAAGTTCTCAAGATTCAGCACTTGATGAAAGTCTTCAAGACTCAGCGATTGATGAAAGTCTTCGAGATTCAGTGATTGATGATAAACTTCAAGATTCAACTATTGAAGACAGTCAAGATTCAATCAAGTCAAATAAGTCAGAAAGTCAGATGGTTGATTCAAAAGATTCAAAATCTGACGACGAGAAATTGTCAGAAAATAAACAATCTGAAAATAAATCTGACTGCGAGACGGAAGGAAATGGGGATTTGTTGGATACATCAACGAGACGCAGTGAAAGGATCAAAGTAAAAACGGAAAATGAGGAGGCCGAAATAGTCGCGGACGTCTGTGACACAGAGGAACTGACGTCTATAGAGCTGAGAGATCGTTTGTGCCGTATCCCAGTGACTCAAACCCAGGTGAGTGTTCTTTAATATCTTTTCTCGAGAAAAGATTATTGCATTTTCTATTTTTATCTTAGTCGCAAGATAATTTTGATGATGATGAAAATGAATGGAAAGTTCACAACATGAACGATTTATTAAAGGATCTAAGCATTTCGAGATTCCAATTGGTAGCCGACAGTCTGGAGAGTCTTAGGGATATAATCGAGACGATCACTATGGATAAAGGCGGCGATGGAACTAGGCCGACATGGGAAGAAGATCTTCTTAAACGCATGAAAATACTTTTAAATTCGATGGAAAACGTAGGACCTATTTTAGAAGAAGCAACAAAAAAAGCGAAAAATAAATTGCTACAAGAATGGAATGATTTTGAAAATTTGTAAGAACCTTTACATTAAATTTTATTTTTTGTGTGAATTGTTATTTATTTTGATTTTCTTCAAAACAGAACTCCAGACGAACAGTCAAGTGAAAACTGGTCGGGCTCGCAAGGCTGGTGTTTGATCAGTCCGGAACGTCCATCACAGTCGAAAACTACCGCGCAGACAACGAACGAAGCGAAATCGCTCGACGCAACTTTGGATGATTCCAAAGTGGATGAGAACAAAGAAGAAAATAATCTGCAAGCGGACGAAACGGGCGAAAAATCCACCAACGAAGTCGACATAAAACAGGACAACGGAGAAGAACCGTCGAGTAAAAAAAGTAAAACGAGCGAAGAAAAGGAAGATAAAGCTGAAACAAAACGACCAGTTAGATCACTACGTGCGCGCGGTGTCTCGTCGTACATTGAACATTTGTTTGACGAAGATAGCAGCGACGAGGAATACAGATCCAAGTTATCGGAGGCTAATCCAGTTGCCGACGTAAGGGTGGCTTATATTCCTAGCACTACGGCTGCGACCTCCGAGTCATCGAAGAAATCACCTACATCCGATTTTGAAGAGGAGGAACAGAGCGAAGACTCTGATCAGGATTGGTGTTTACCCGGAACTCGGAAGAAAAAACGCAAAAGAATGTGTAAGTTACTCGAGAAATCGATTTGAATTGTCCTATTTAATTGCACGTCGTGATTTGACTTTTTTTGGACATAGATCTAATGAAATTCCAGTAGAAAATCAAACTCTAACATCAAGAGAAAAATTTAAATCAGTCGTTGCAAATTCAGAGATGTAAACTTATGGTTATTTATTTTTCAGCGATTGGAAGGCGTTTTAAAACAATGCAAGCTATCAGAACGGAGTCAGAGCAGATCAGAAAAAATGAAAAAATGGTTGAAGCTGCTGGTGCTCAAAATTTACGAATAGAGAAGGTCCACACACTCGGTCCCGACGGCAAAGTCTACGAGTTGTCGGTAGAGGACGTCGTCGCTCCGAGCACGCCTACTGTCAATAGCACTTCGACCAATCAAACAATCTACGTTAATCCGCCTGTAGGGTCGGTAGTAGCTAAACAGACCGTCGCGGCGAACCCACAACAACAACAACAAACTCGGAACCAACAGCAGCAGCAGCAGCAGTGGCCGAGAAAAGTAATAGGTAGATACCCTCATACCACAATGCAGCAAGTTCAACCACCGCCGATGACAAGGATGATTCGAATGGTACCAACGCGACTGGGAAACGTAATGGGACCGCGCGGCCCTAACAACGCGACTCAGCGACCGACAATAGGGCCCCGTGGGCCCGGTGGCGTGACACAGCGACCGCGAATGAACGCTCAGCCGCGGATCATCAGCTCCACGACTTTGTCACCGAATCGACCGCTTCCCAGTCATCAAAACGTCACTCAACAGCTGAATTCACGCCAAAAGCAGTCGTATCTACACGAAGCAGCGTCCAAGAGGATACCAAATAATGCTCTGAGACCTGGTCAGAGGATGACCCCGTCTCAGACAAAAGCCGGCCCGGCAAATCAAGTAAGTTGAACTTTTCTTATTGCACAATTGGTTTGGATAAGCGATCATTACTCAAATGGTCTTCCATGAATTTCAGGTACCTCGGCGTACTCCAACGAAGGCTGGACCTGCTGGTAGGGGTGCTGCTAGAGTTGCGACAAACAATAGCGCTACTACGCTTATTGTTCTGAGCGACAGTGACGAAGAGATCCAGGTCGTTAAAACACCATCCAATAGTACGCAGACACCAACGGCTAAAACGAGTTCTACACTAAAAAAGAGCTACGTTGATGATACTCCAGTGTCCGTGAAAAAAGTTCTGCCTCCGGAACTGCTGCAACGCATGGAGGACGGAGGCATATCGATCGTTCCTATCAAGCCAGCTCCGAAACCCGCGAATCCGTCGTCAACACAAATTGTCGTCGTAGTCAACGAAACCGGCAGCCACTACGCACTCGTTCTTCCCAACGGTAGTAAATTGATTCTCACACCCGAACAAGTTGCTCAAATCAGAGAGTCCAACGGGGGAAAGTTGGTGGTGTGAAAATGTCATTCATCGGCGGTGAATGCGATAATGTATGTGGCTGTGAAAGAGCTCAAGTTGACTATAGTGACTTAGATTTGTTGAGCGAAAATGAAACTAAGTTCTTTTTCAAAAATGTCCTCGTAACAATTAGACGAGGTCAACTATTAACGTGAACTAACTCATGTTCCATGTGATTCATTACTTACCTAGTACATATTAATTCAAGGATCTCTTCAATCCTAAATATGCGTACGTTTATTTTAATCTTAAGTCGAAATTAGTTCGATCTTTACCAACACTGATAATTAGAAGATATTTTAGATTTTATTGTCAATAAATTAATTATGCTCACAAGATCATTTATGAATTGGTAAAATATCGTTGTTACTTAATTTTATCTTTCATATGATATTAGTGCGGCAATTATTTCTAATTAATTTAATTGTCAATAAAGTATATCATAATACAACACTAGTATAGAACAGATTTCTATGTAAATATTTTTAATAATGAATTTTTTTTCAATACGTTGAAAATACTACGTAATCTATTAAAAATGGATAATTGTAAATGAATTGTTCAAAACTTTTAAAATGAAAATAAATCTTTTTATTTTGCAACTTAATATTTGTTATTAAAATAATTGATCAGTTTTTCGATTTTCGTATTTTTTTTAATACTTCAACTGGAACGTCATTAGAAAATTCGATGAATTTTTCGAGCTTGGTATCATTGAAAGGCGTATCAGTGCCTGGTGGGTGAAGTCTCATCTGGAACAACATTGTAAGTCTGATATAATTTGAGTTTAAAAATGTTATTAGTTAGACTTGATTTTCACAGTTAAGTTACCTCGATTTATTGAATGATTAAATGTAAAAAAGGTGGCGTAGCTCGTATGGACGATACTCTTCAAATGTCACTTTTATATTCGTGTAAAGGTAAATTAGGATAATGGAATTCAAAGGAATTTGCAAACGACTAATCGAGTAATTACGCGTAAAAAAATCTAAGTTGACTACGATTAATATAATAATTTGTTCGTAAAAGATTAATATTATTTAATTTCTAAGTTAATAGAAATTGTTCAGTATTATTATAATATTACTGTATTATATGGTTCTTAGTTTAAAAAACCACTTACCAATTGTATTAGTGAAGTTGAATGTCCATGATTAATGATTGTTGTTTCTGTTAGTTGCTTTTCAAGGCGCGCAAGTATATTTCAAGGCATTATAAAAACGCTCAATTGTTAACGTGAAAAAAGATTGACTTTATTGTTTCACTATTCGAATACTGTTACAAAATGCATTTCTCTTTACTTTTTTGGAATATACATTTTTTTACACTTATTACAGATAAATGATCGTTTCGCAACGCTCTGTGCGCGACGTTGAACTATCGATCGACCTTTATTACGGATAATTCCCGATTCGTCAATCGAAAGCTCTCGTCGCAATAACTTTTTAATAATACTTTTTTTTAATATATGACTAAAAGAATCGGCACCAGATTAAGCGTTACTCAGATATAAACACATATTAGATACTTTAAAGCTTTTTTTTTTGTTTAATTATTGGATAATAATTGTTGGACGATTAGGATGCGCATAATTGTTGTTATGTATAATCTCCTATTTGTCGGTGTATTCGTTGTCCACGGGCATCGGCTCGTCGATGTTCTTCAGCCGTTTCTGCATCCACGACACACAGAACAGAAAAAAAGCAAAGCGCGACGATTGTTTCGATTAATAAAAGCCTTTCGTATTATTATTATTATTATTATTCAGTTGTTATATATTCAAAAGCTTCCTCTTATTCGCGTTAATGTAATCGGTAATTACGATCGACTCACCATGATCCTGTACTTCTCCTTGCAGGCGTACTCGGTCTCGTCGACGTCGTTGTAGCAGTCGCTCTTGTAGTCCTTGGGTATGGGGCCGCCCTCGAACTGGCAGAGCCGCGACAGGGGCTTGGCCTTGACGATCATCTTGTCGAAGCCCGTGGGCTTGTGCACCGGACAGTAGAAGACGTCGGGCGTGTTCTTGTCGAAGACGATGCTCTTGCGCAGCATGTCCCCGGCGTCGGCCGTCAACAGCAGCATCTATTATCGCGATGGTGTACGCAAGCAGCAGCGAAATTGCGCAAAATAATTGTCGAGTTTAGAGAATTGCGTCGCAATTACAAAAGGACAGGAGTTGGAGAAAGAGAGTCAAGCGTTGGAATAGGCGCTTAATAAGGATGGTATAATTTCAATTTGCCAACTTACCGCGAGGATAACCGCTAGACTGACGAAATAGTAATTCTCTGAAACAGTCAAGGAGTACACGTGCTTTTAATCGACTACATCGTGAGTGTGTGTGTGTGTGTGTCAACTGCGAATAACGTGTACGTGTGTTGTTATTGTAAAAATGTCAAAATATCGTCGTGCAGGAGCGATTATCGAATTAGATCAATTGAGCATGCACTGCAAGCTAAGCGAGCATTACGTCGAGTTAAGTCGCATAATGACCAGTTTAAATGAAAAATGACCCACGCGCTCGACGCACACAAAGGCGCACTTGTTACGCTTGCTTACTTCTCTCAATAGGCAAGGCGATTTTTTTTTCTCTTTCCTTTTTCTTGTTTCGTTATACTACTACTATACGCAGTGAAATCTTTTCGCTTTCGCACTCTTTATTAACCATATTGAAAAAAAAAGAGAAGAACAAGCGAATATTATGCGAAAAGAATGTATGAAATTTAGAGAAATCGTTGAGACTTTATTAATGCACATACGTTGTGTATATTAACATTTTTTTTTAGCGACCCACCAACGTAGCGAAATAATGAATTGCGATCTAGCTTGATTTTTCACTCTCGCTCCCGTAAGAGCACCGAGATTTTCATTGGAAATCCTTATCGCACGCGTCGCACGCTTTCACGGCTCGTTCGCCGATTCATGAAAAATTCTCAGGCGATATCAAAGTTTGGCAAACACGAGCATAATGTATTATAGGAGTGCGTAGACGTTTTTTTTTTCTTTTTTCAGCGAGCTTCGAGTGAATCATCCTCGCTCGTTTACCTTATAATAAAATTTGACGGGCGTGTTTATTTATATTTATAGACCATAATTACAATGGATTCGCAATAATAATAAAAAAAAAGGCACGCGTTCTCCAAGCATCTACTACCTGTAGGTAGCCATGCAATATACACGTAATACATCCCGAAGGATCGTACACCGTGGAGACGTGATTTCGTCATTGCGAGGCCACTCGAAATCGGAAGTCAAAAGTCGTATTATTATACATTTAGGCGTGCGAAAATGCAAATTAATTTATTGCGCGCTGGTCTTTTTTTCTCTCGTGTTTTTTTTTTTTTTTTTATATATTATGGCATAGCGGATGTGTATATGGTTTGATGTTGGTGTATTACGGTACTACGTATATATAATGTACTCACTCATGACTGCGAAGCGCGAAGAAACGAGCGAGAGAAGGGAACCTTTGCGGAACGATCACCGATTCACGACTGACGGCTTGGCTTGGGTCTTGAGAAAACCTGAGGGTAATATGCGCTGCAATTCTCTGCAAACACGTCTCGAGCGGGAGAGTAAAAGAGAGAGAGAGAGATGAGAGTGAGTGTGTGTGTGTGTGCTTGTAAGTGTTGGGCCTCAAGTTCCTCTTCTAGTATAGGTAGACGTAAGCGCTTCGTTTTTTTTTTCTCGCTTCATCTGTGCGAGTTCTTGCTTTTTCTGCAATAACTTGGCGTTCTTTCGGAGTCTTTTGAGTATCCCTAATCGTTTGAAATCGTCAAAGATTCGAGATAATAAAAAAAAATCAAATCGCTAATGGCATAAAGCACGAATGTATTGCGTCTTGCCCACGCGTGGGAGACCATTTAACGAAGATTACAAGATGACCACATAATGCCATGATCGTCCTTGCCTTATAAAGCTGTGCGCTCGTTGCATGGATCAATTTCACAATAAGATTCGAGAAGCATTTTTTTCATGGTTCTATAAATATATCTTTTATAAGTTCAACAATGTTTGTAATATTTTTTCAATTAAAACAACGATCGTCTAAATCGTTTTACAATCGGTAAAATTTTTGCTCTAATCACTCATTCATAATTTTATAAATGGAATATTATACAATTAAATGAAAAATGCACGCACTCACTTTTATTACAAATTTACAGAAAATTAGTGGTTCATTTTACACTATACGTCGTCAGTTTTTGTCGTGGTCAGTTGATTTTGTTCTTCATTTATTGAACTATCATCAATTGCAGATTCGTTTTTTTTATCAGTCGAATTTTCTTCTTCTACAGAATCTGTTTCTTCAGTTTTTGTGCTTTCTTCAACTTGCTCATCATCTTTAGCATTTTTGCTGCTACTTTGTGCTTCTGCTTCCTCATCTGTTTCATATTCACTACTTTCACTTGGTGGAAGATCTGGTATATCTACAATTTTAATTGGAAATTTCATTACAATGTCTATTGGGTACATATAATGTTGATTGTTAATGATAATATTTACCACGTTGTCTCTGCCTTTCTTTATGAGCTTCCTCCATAAAGTCTTCCTGTACTTGTTTCATTTCATCTAAATTTGCACAAGCTGAGTAACCCTCAAGTAATTCTTCATTGAGAGATAAAAATGAATGACCCCACGAAAATTTACCCAAGTAAAATTCAGCTTCTTCTTTGAAGCCAGTTATGTACAGAGCTGCTGCAATTGCTTCAACGCAGCTTAACTTGTATGGATGACCATAATTGATAGGATTGGCAGCAACTAAGAATGGAAGAGTTCTTGAGTTCTTGAATTTTATGTGACCCAGTGGAATTTCTTCAAAGCGAGCCCAACTACAATCAACCACAGCTAAACCCTGTTCTTGAATAAAATCTTTGTCCTGAGGAGTTAGTACTTCCTGCAAAAAACAGTACAAAAATAAATTTGGTTATTTGCAAGAATCAAGAAAAGTTATGTAAAAGATGATTAAAAAAAAAACCAACCGCATTTGGTGAGGGTGGAAGTACCAATCCTTTAAAATTTGTATTGGACCGTAAAACTTTGATCAAATTATGTTTCGCAAGCTTCCTACCAGAGCATTTTTTTGCATCACACTGTCCATAATCCCACATAACCACTGGAAATGGTATGTGTTGCTTAGAAGGTGCTTCTTCAAAATCTAGAAAATTAGAAGCATGATTACGGCCAATGACAACTTATAATAACAAAATTTCGTGGTTAAACCTAGATTTTACCTTCACTTTTAGGAATACCACTATCTCTATCCATTCGGTATCTTTCAGCTTTGCTGATAACATTACGTTTGCGCCTGTTGTTGAAGAACTTATTCTTATTTTTTGAAGACATGTCTTTGAACTATTTACAAGAAATAACCACAAACAAGTTTAACCTTCGCTTCAAAAGTTGAGATAAATAATGAACTTTATGACACAGTTGCTTATTTGTCTTCTTCCTTCCTTTCTGGCGTTAACAGTCTAAGAAGAATATACCTGCTATAATACTTAGATCATACAGTCATTGAGATTAACATGTAGAAAAACATTAAAAATTTTCTCCATTTCAGGGGAGCTGTCAAGTGTCAACGCGCTTGCGCCCGGGTCTATATTCGCGTCTCGCGACTCGCGGAGTCGCAGGCGCGGCAAAATTATCTGGATTTAACCTAATGTGTATAATTTGGAAAAAATTATTGCATAGCTTTTTTCCACAGTTAAAAAACCGATAAGCTTAATATTATAAAAGAAGATAGACAGTGAAGCACAGAAGTGAGGCTCTTGCACGGCAAGTTTTTCTACAGTGAGTGTGGAGGTAGCTGCATGCGTCGTGTTGTACGCAATGCGCAGTGCGCAGCGCACAGCAGACTAGTGTTTATGTCCACAGCTGAGAGCCGACAGCAGCATTTTGAAGAAGCCGGTGTACAGTTTTGATAATAATTTATTAGTAAATTCATAATTATGAAAGAAACATATAATTGAAAGAAAGAAGAAAGGAAGGAATAAAGGACATTTTGTAAAGAAGTCCAGCATTTTGAAGCGAGAAACTCGAGCTAAGGCAAACTTGAATAAGGTAATTGAATAATACCTTTCCGTGTTTCTATATCTATAGCAATGTTTTTACAGTAATGATAATGCATATTTTTGTTCCATTCAATTTACAGGGTATTGTTCAAAAAATAGTGAACGACTTGCTGCCTGGAAGGGAGATAATTCAAACAAATTTTTTATCAAAACAAATGTGGTGTAACCTCTGTAAAATTCCACTTTCTTTTGATTTGACAGTACAGAGACTTCAAAAAGGATTAAGTAATATTTATTCTATAAAGTGCTCCCAATGTGCAGTAGTAAAGCAAGTGTATACCAATGATGTATTCGATGATGATGGCCGTAGTTTATTTACAATTAATGCTAAAGCTGCAGCAGGAAAGAAGGAATAGACTTAGAAAAATTAAAAGAAACGTATAAAAAAGATCAAAAAGATGGTATAAAAATATTATTATCTATGAGCGTCAATAATAAAGTAAGGGTGACATCGTCACAAAAATGTATAAATATTGTTCATGAAATAATAAAAAAAATGTTATAAAAAAATTAATTTTTCAATTTTTATTTGTTATTTTATTACCTACTTGTAATAATCAATCGTCAAAAAAACGTAAAATCAAAAGAAAAAGAAAATGTCAAACTTAAAAATTTTGAATCGCGCGCCGTTCTATGTGCACACTGCCTTCACTGCAGACGACGACTGACGCCTGCTCGTGTTTCGCGAAAGCCGTTTTTTTTTCACTTCGACGTGAAATATCTCAATTTTTTTATGCGTAAGCCCCATTTTCCGATATACAGGGTTAAAGATTATGATTTTTTCTACAAAACCTGTATATTCCGATACTCAGACAAACTAATTTTTGATTGGAAATACCATATAAATGGTGGCCGTTCTATGCTTCTCGTGTTAAAATGGCATACTTTGAGACAAAATATCTCGAGATTTTGATGCGTAAGCCATATATAAATAATTATACCATCAGAATCAGCGTGTTTTAATCTATAAAATAGAATAGGTTTCATTCCTGGACAATTCATGCAAGAGCCTCCTTCTATACGTGTCTATCTTCTTTGATATTATTACAAAGTATAGGTCGTACACCTCGCATTTATTCGGAATGCTGCTACAGTCCTGATAAGTTATCTTTTTCATTTAAGCTCGCAATAATATCTCCTTCATTTCATCTTGATAACTCACAATACGTGGGAAAATCCATTTTTCATTAAAAAATAAAAAATCATCTTTGTAGTGACGTGCTTGCACGCAAACAGACTGCACAGTGCATACACGATTTTTGAATCGTATGTCTACGAATTATATTCATTGCGCACAGTTTTCCCGCGAGCCGAAATTATTTTAAGAAAAGTTACTGTGGCAGTTACTGTGACACGAGTTTTAGAATTAATATGATATAAAACAACAAACAAATATTCAGGATTATGTAGCTTGTCAAATGCGGATAAAAGCTCTTACATTTTTTCTTATTATGCATGAGTAGTATTTGACAGTCCCCCTTCGAAATCATTACGATCCAAGTAGAGTTTTTTTGAAATTATGAATTAAATTTCTCAATTCAAATATTTATTTTGAAAAGATGATAGAAGTTTACAAATATTTAAAACTCTAAATAATAAATAAATAGAGGCATTCGTAACAGATTTATTTATATAAGTTAAAAATAGATCTAATTTTGTAAATTCCAGTCCCTCAATTTTAATAATAAAATATTCTGGTATTCAGGGTATTTTTTGGGATCGTTTCAAGAAAGTAGATATTAATAGCGTGGAAAATTGTATTTAAAAAAACGCACTATTTACAACTATTTACATAACCACATAAAGATAACATTGAAAACATCTACAATTTCAATTTTTTAGCACTTAAAACGGGTTTTGTTTTTTTGGCAGATGATTTTGTTTTAAGGTTTATAGCATTTGTTGCTTGATCTTGTAACTTCGCAAAGAATGCCGTCGACGATTTAATAGGCTTCTCACTATTTTTATCATTTTCGGCGTGAACAATATTTCTTCCCTTCAAATCTTTGATTGATTTAGACACATAGCCTTGTGCTGCTTTCTTTTCTGCACGAACAGCATGTGCATGTTGCTTACGCTTCTTCTTCCTTCTTTCTCTCTTTTTGTCGGTCTTTGTTTTTTCAGTTTCTCCAAGAGGTGCACTCTTTTCCTTAGCTGTAATTAAATTTAATTGAGATTAGTTTATTTGCAAATAATTTACAATATGTAGTTTTTTGAATGAATTATGAGAATTTTAAACCAACCTCTAACTTCCTCTGGAGCAAGAAGTGTAGCATCTGTAGTCGCGACTGGAGCAACCTCTTCCATAGAAACAGCTGGTACATTGCTAATAATTTTCACCTCTGGTTTAGCCTAAGATAATTTTTTTTTATTATTTTCAAGTTACTTGAACAGTTATTATGATAAATGAATGAATACTTACCACTTTAGGAGTGTAATGATAATTGCATAATGCATCTAATTTTTTTATTAGAGCATGCATTCTTTCTTTTAGTTCAATATGCTCTTTAGGTTCTTCCTCTTGTCGCTCTTCTGGATCTTCTGGATTAAGAGCCTCTCGTTGTTTAATGTATTCATTTTCATAAATTTGAGCTAAACTTTCCTTGCTCTTTTCTTGATTCATAACAAGCTTTTTCTTAAACTCTACAGGTGTTTCAATCATTTTATATTTCTTGACAACATCATCCCACGCTTTGTCTTTAATTCTTTGTATTATAATATCTTCTATTGATATATTTGTTTCTTGAGTTGTTATAAGTGCTGGTCTTGATCCAGCATCAAATTCTACATAATTTTCTAAAAGGGAATTTTCTGGCCTTGATTGAGCATTCACTTGTCCTTGCAACTGCCATGGTTTTTCAGAAATAGCTGCTTCTTCCAAGTGCTTTATTTTCTTCTTCAATCTCTCTTGCTTAATTTCCAATGTTGATTTAGGAGCACTTTCTTCTTCATCTGAAGCTTCATTTGATCCAAACAGATTTAATGGAGCTTTTTTATTATTATCAGCATTTTGATCATCTATTTCAACATCTTTATCTTCGAATCCATCATTTTCTTCGTTTTCTTCATCACCTTCATTGTCATCTTCTTCGTTCCCAAGATCAAATCGAACTTTTTTCTTGTCTGGTCCATCTTCTTCGTCACTCTCCGGATTGTCAAAGAAATCGTTGTATCTAATTTCTGCACCATCTTCATCATCTGATGCGTTAAGAAGGTCCATATCAATAGAACCTAATTCATCTTCATCAGAACTTTCAGTAGATTTTTTATTTTTCTTGTACTCCTTTTGATCTTCAATTCTTAAAAACTCATCCAATTGATCTAATTTGAAAAATTTATCATCTACCTCAGATTTTTTCCTTTTTTTTGTATTTGAAGCAATATTTACACTGTCCAAATTTTCATCATTAGACTCTTCATCAGAATCTGAATTTTCTTCATCAAAATCATCATGATTAGTATCATCTTCTTCATCGCTCTCATTGTCAAGATCTTCTTTGTCATTGTCACTTTCTAAATCTTGATTATCTTCTGCCTCAGGACTTACAGTACTGTCATCGGGTCTGGTAGGGCTTAAAGGAAGTTTTGAAGCTTTTATATCCATTAAAGTTTGTGCAATTTTACCCACTTTGAAGCTACCTAACTGAGATTCATTCAAGAGCTCAAGTTGCTGGTAAACTTGCTCGTAATCAAAATTCTCTGTAAGCAATTCCGGTAGGGCATTGATATCCTTTGATGGTATTGAGTCATACAGTAGCTTCGTGACCTGTGTGAATTTATTAGCCACATCATCTTGAGGACTGAAATAAAATAAAATGAAAATAAATCAATCAATCAAATTAAAAAAGAAATGCATCCAAAAAACTGTTCTAAAAAATTACGTTAAGAAAGCTTCGGGATGTTTTGTATTATTCTCCACTATTTTTTCAGCTTCTTCCAGCACTGATGGAAATTTTTGGTAATCCATTTTGCTTCGCATTTAACACTTGACAGTTTATAAATTTTAATTTATTGTATGAAACAAAAACACAATCATTTACTGCTCGCCAAAGGTTATATCTTCTTCCCGACACTCAGAGCAGCCGATGTCGCACATGTGGACATGTGCGATATGAAATTCCAACCTCTTGAAAACGCTGCGCATAGCGTTTGCGACGGTCTAAGGTATTCGAACGGTGACTGTCATTTATAATCTCGGCCTATACAGCGCTATCTACACCCCAGGCCACTCTACAGACTACAGTCTACTGTCTACAGGAGACAAATTAATAATTCCAATACTGAGCGCTACAGCGCCATGCAGAGGCAAATTCGAATAACGCCAAAATATATATTTTAAAAATAATTGTTCAACAATGCATCAATTTTAATTCATTAATCGTCGATGGCAGCGTCATTTTTCATCTTTATCCACATGAATTTTGAAAAACGAAGCATGGGAAAAATCAATCAAGCACCGAACCCCAGACTTTGATAAATTCGATCGATAAAGCATGTCTCCCGACGAGTGAATCTTTTCCGAGAACATCGGGGGTCGTTGTGCCGAATTAGTTCCGTTTTGAAAATAAACTCTTCCTTTTTGTAATTCGAGAAGTCGACGTAGTACAGAGTATATCGTGATTCGCGAGTCAGTGTGGGTGCCAGGCGAACCGTGACAGTTGCTTGTATAGCACGCTTTACGTTATACGGCACTGGCTGGAGCGCTGGACTCTGCGCCACACCGCGACTCGGGAAAAACCATCATCATAATGCTGGCAAGCGCAACGCTACGATGTGCTCGCGCGAGTGTACTAACACACACACACACACACACACACACATACAAGAGATGAGTTTGTGTGCGTGCGTGTACATTTTTTAACAAGTGTCTCGCATTCGTGTCAGCCGCAGCGCTCTCAGCGCTGTATTTTTTTCTTCAGTAACTCGAGATACCTCGACCAGCGAGCAGCTGTGCGGCCGTCTTTTGCCCTCGCCAATACTTGTTATTATTTTATTTTGTTTTTCTTTTCGTTTACTTTTGTTTTAATGCAATAATTACAACACGTTGCACGAAAGTCGAATGCAGTTTTTCCATACTATCTCCAGTCAGTGTATGTGTGTGTGCTCGTTCGCTGTCGATTGCAGAAAACATTCGAGGTAATTTTTTCAAAGTGTTGTTTACACATGTAACCACGGTCGCATGTAAGACACAATAACATAACTCGCATGTACAATGCGTTTTCGGGTAACTACGCGTTTTTTTATAGAGAAAGTTATGCGCTTAGAACTCATTGTTACGCGAGATGGAATTACGTTTTAAGCTAAATGCATATTTTTTTTTTACATTTGCACAACGTGTAGATACGGTATACATTTCTTTTCTGTTTTGTACATTTATGTCACATGTTTATGAATCGAGGATTGCGTTTTTTTTCTATCGCGATTTTTTCTGTCACATGTTCGACATATCAGAAGCTTTATGCAATGAGAATTCTAATGAAGGAAGCAAAGTCGGACAAAAAATTCTTATTTTTTCCTCAGATGACTTACATTATTTCTATGTCAAAAATTTTAAATAATTTATTTTTAATTCATCAAGTGACAAATAATTTTTTTACTATTACTTAATGTTTCATGCAGCTTATTTTGGAAAAATGGATTCAGGTATAAGATCTAAAATCATGTTTTGACTTGTTTTCGTAGATTTGTGTAATGATTTGAATGCTTTTCTCTTGAAAATCAATGCACGCTTTATCATTTAATGAACTAAACGTATGCATTGCAGTTGAAGCAATTGGTAAAGAGGTACATATACGAGTGTCACACTGGATTCGTAGTTTCCGGGAAATGCGACGTCGCACAAGTCCAGTGCAACAATGGGTTGACTCTATACCATCGCCTATAAGAAAATCACCTAACTTGGTCAGACAGCACAGCGTATCAGTTGATACCAATTCCATATCGACTCCTGAAACAAGCACAATTGAACCAGTAATCGTCGATAAAGAGAATTCCATTAAGAACTCAAACATGACAGTCTCGACACCTGTATTAGTTCCTAGCTCACCCACAATAATTGTGGAAAGGCCAAGCAATGTATCAAGGTATGTTTAATCGGCATGTGTGCAAATTACTCAGAGAATCAAATGGAGTCAATCATACGACTAACACAGCCAACACACATGTTTCTCAATTTGCTTCCTTCTAAAGAAGAGCAATTACTGTCTATTTTTAGATTATCATTTTCATTCTACTGTTTGACAAAAGCCTAAAGAGCATCGAATCTAAACGTGTCAATGCCTTTTCCATGAATACGTGCACAAGCCAGAGAAGATTTCGACAAAAAATCTGCTTTTAGTGTTGCGGTCGACAAATATGAATTATGCGCGTGTATATGTACGCAAATAATACATTTGCGCGCGCGTTAAAACGAATCGCGTTTACTCGGAACTTTACGATCGCAGGAAGGAAAGAAAAAAAAAAGCGCTCGCTCAGACCTTGACAATACGCCGCGCGTATATAGTGCGTGCGTGTAATGCTTGTGCAAATTAAGTCAAATATATCACTCGACAATTTACAACGCCGAAGCTCGTCATCGTCGTCGACAGAGAGGAGCGATAGCGGGTCGCCGCTTGACGAAACAAATATCGCTATGTACCCTCTCTTTCTCTCTCACTCTAACACTCTCCCCGCACGCAGTACATAATACAATGATTAATGCTCGTGTATCCGTCTCGTCGACGCGGCGAAATTATTCGCACGCGCTCGCTTGCCTCGCGGAGAAATTGTTATATAGAAATGGGTTGGATTCCAGTGTCACGCGCGCGCTCGTATATCGCGAGGTTTATTTTCAGCTCCCCCGCGCGCGCGCGAATTTTCCTCGCGCTTTTTTAAATCTATTCTGCGCCTCGAGTTTTTTAATAACACAATATATATACTCGAGGGACTCGACGATTGTGAATCGAGACGCGATCGCATCTATTGGTAAACATATTTGCTCAATTGGCGCGTGTTTTAATCTTCGATAATCGTCAGAGGTGTAAAACCATAAATATTTGTTCAACGCGATAGACACCAAGCCGATCGAGTTAGTCGAGAGAGGCTCTTAGTGGCATTTTTTCCCGCGCGCGAAACGCCCAAACCACGACTAGAGCCATCGGACAGCTTTTAAAAGCACACCGTGCAAATATTTTCTTTCCGCGCGTGCACGCACACAAACATACCTATAGAGCGCACGCATCTACACGCATTATATACGCACATCGTGGGCGGCCCACTCGTATAAATAAACACGTTATTTTATTTTTTCTCTTCTCGTTGTGTTTCATTCGTCGTCGGCGCCCCTTGCCTGCTGCTGCACAGATTGGCCCGCGATCGTAGCTTCCAATCGGACAGTAGCCACTGCAGCAGCGTCGAGTGTCTGCTGGAGCACCGTCGCATGGACCCCGAGGAGATCCTCATGAATCTCGGCTTCGGTGGCAGTGCGCAGGGCCCGAGCGAGCAGGCCGGGCCCCTGGCGCGCATACCCAAGCGCTTTCTGCAGCCCTCGCGGCTACGCGGCATCGTCATCGAGGACTTCGTCAAGCACCAGCAGGAGACCAGCGAATCCCTGGACTCGACCTCGCTCGGATACCGAGGCCTGACCGGTGAGTTTATCCACTCCACGTGTACAGTACAGTATTTGGCCCATTACGAAACTGTTGTTACTGCTGTCAAGGGGGAGATTGGAAAACGATTTTTCGATTGATATCCATTTTTATTCATCTCCGACTTTCTTCTCAGCGGCCGGTGTTATACTGCGTAGAGTTGCACAACGAAGGCGATTTATCATTTTTGGAATTTACATAAGAAACTATTGCCCTGAATTCATTTGACTTTGATTTTGTAATGAGCATCTTATAAAAAAACAAACATGGCGAAATTGGTCTAACGCGTAAAGCTTCTACTAACAGTGCTAATAATTGCTATTGAGAACGAAAAAACCACTAACCATTGACAATGTTTTTTGTACATGTATATACTGTTTTCTGTCTCTCGAGATCGTACCATAACAATAACGGATCGATGGTGTCTTTATGGGTTGTATAGACACACACACACACACGCGGCTCGAGTAAAAACGATCAATGACCCAGTATCAACTATCGAATTCCGCCACCCCTTTCTCACTCTCATTTTCTGTGCAACGTGTGTTCCAATAATATAATGATAAAATATGCTTGTATACATATACATAGGAAGCGAAATAGGCGCGGCTAATCATCGTCCCGTTCGAAATCGTCGACACTCTGGGCCGAGTGACTTCGTAAGTTTATGAGAAAATGTATATATTTATTTTTATTGTGTAAATAACATAGATGTTTGTGTGATGTAATTTTTCCGTTTCCTCATTTTTCTTTTTTCTTTCCTCCATCTGTCTCTCGATCTTTCTCCTTTTTTTGGAATAACATTTTTTTGCAATCCGCTTATAGTTATTTATAAATATAACTATGACAAATTGTACCTTGCTCTTCGCGAAGTTGCAAGCCGACCGCGACGCGCCTGCACCCTCGCGTTCACTAGCTATTTTTTTCCTCGAGCATTAAGAAAAAAAAAACAGAACGACGTTGAAATTTTCATTTGACGCGTTGCGCAAAATTGATTGCTGTTATTTATTAGTTTCTATATTTGATGATGTACTACATTACCTCGATCGGCGTAACAAATCCATCTTTTCGTTAGCGACTCGGCCGCGCGATGGTATAACTCTTGATCGATTGCTTTGCGCGAGCTATTTTCGCGCGCGTAATTTATGGACAATTTATTTTGCGTACGAGTGTGTTCGTTATGCGTGTAAACCGCTGTTGTAACTTGTACATTTGACGCTTGCAAGCTTTCTTCGTTGTTGTTGCTGCTGTTGTTTTTTTATTTCATTTTCACGTGCTTGGCATTGTTCTTGCTTCATACATACACACACGCTTTGAAGTTTTTGTGCCGCTGAATTTAGCCTTTTTTTTTACATAAAAACAATCGTAGGAAACAAGATATGTATTTTTCCATTGTATCGTACACTAAAAGCTGTACTATGTCAAAAAAGCTTCGATGAGATTATTATTTTTTCCGCGTTGGTTGTTTTTTTTTTTCAATTTTCTCCTCTTTTAACAAACCCGAAAATTACCACGAGCGCGACTTTTTCACAGGTTCTCCGTATGTAGCGCCTTCGGAAATTGTCCAGAAAATTATGCAACGATTGCGCGAGCACGAGAATCAGGAGCTCCAGGAGAACAGCTTCAGCGAATTGCCGCACCAAGATCCCGACCGACTCTCAGTTCTGTCGCCCGATAACAGATCGTTCCTCAACAGGCCAAGATCGAAGAGTCCGGATTTGAAAAACAAGCGTATGATCATCGGTAAGGAAACCCACGAAAAAAAAAATTATATATGCCTCTTACGCGTGTGTCTGTTGTGTCAATACACGTCGCGACTAAATCCGAATGATGCGTTGACGTCAATCGTTGCGGCGGCTGCGGCGAAGTTTTATCTATTTGACGAATTTTTTAATAATTAACAGTCACGTGCGCGCGCGATTCGCACGTCAAACAACGCGACTTTCAACAAAGCGGCAGCGCGCTTTTATATTAATGACTCTTTATTGCCAATTACAGGTGAACGATCGTACGGATTCGACCAAAACGGCGACCTCGTGGAGATCAATCCGTCGCGCTTGACGCAAACCAGGCCGCAGGAGAGCACAACGACCAGCACGGCCGACGACGAACACATCATTAGCAAAACTTTCGACGACATTGTCGACCTCGACGACGACGATGACGACGATGATGATGATGACGACGAGGACGAAGATGATGTAGGGCCGTCGCACACCTCGACGCCGATCGTATCGAAGGCTCCCAGTGTATGCCAAAGTTTATTATTGCTACGAAACGTCGACAATAATGACAGTTACGATAAATTTCTTAGATCGACTGGAGGTTCGACGCCCGAAGATAACGCGAAAAAGACCTTGTCGAGGCAGCAGAGGATCGGCTCGGATGGCATCCAAGACGTGCCATGCTGGCGAGCGGCGAATAAAGTCATTGAGAAAAACAAAAGTCTCGAGGACGCCGTTATCGAGAGCCGAGTCGAAATAACCGAGTTGCGAAACATGATGAACAGTGCGATGTCGGTTAGGATGGAATCTGGTTGTTGAATTCGTTGTTATCGTGTATAATGTGAGGCTCGTGATTGACTGCTTTAATTTAGTTACTTACTTTTGTACACACACGCGCGCGCGCAATCGTTTAGGAGATTAATCTTCTCGCTATAAAAAAAAAACAGTCTGAGATAATTTTATTAAACCGTATCATTCCATGCGAGAAATGTTTCCTAAGTAATACTTAAGTTTTCTGGAATTTATGTTAAAAAGTCTAGAATAAGATAATTTTTTATCTAGCTCTAGCAAGAAAGAGTCCTAATATCTAAGTAGTGATTTTGAAAATTTTATTTTTGTCGAGACAATCGTCAATTTACTAAGTTACTGCTTGAAATTTCTTTTAACATTGAAATAATCAAATGTAACTTGGGACCATAGGAATTGTAAATCTTCTGGGTGTACTTTTTTAAGTAACCCTAAACTCTAAGCGCCTATAACCGTCTGCCTATTCTTCCATTAGCCTAAAGTAATTACAAAGTAATTGTGAATGCAGTAATTTTAATGATATTGTAACATAAATAAAAGCATTCCCTTGTACAACATGTTTATATAAAAGCAATTAAGAAAAAATCATTGACCAATAGAAAGTTTCTTCAATCTTTACAAGATTTCAAGAAACAAAACAAATGATACAAAACTTATTATAAGAAATCAATCTTGTTTCAGTCTCAAAGAAATATCGTGATTGCAGATCAAATGTTGGTCTTTTTTGAAAACACTGATATTTATTAAAGTTATGGTTGTTGAAGCAGAAAAATTTTCAGTTAAGATCAAAACTATTGAATGCCGCACAAAAATCTACACTATAAGTGTATTTAGTGATTTTATTAATGTTATTAATTTTAAAACTTGTTGTAATTTTTAGTAAATGATAGATTATAAAAAAACCTGTTTCATAATACTTATAATAAAACCTGAAAAATAATACCACAGTTCCTAGAATTTATCTTGCACAAAAAAACTGTCTACAATGAGATAATTTTCAATTATATTGCCTAATCAAACTATATAATTCAAATACAGTAAAGCTTTTCAATAATAGTTTCAGTAATATTTGTATTGGGCTTTGTGACAATGGAAAAAAAAATCAAGTTAGAATACACTGATAGTTTTTATTGAATTCATTATAAATTTCATTTATTTGGTCAAATAATTTGGATGATTATTACTTGTTACAAAAGTGCAACGCGAGACCAATTCAATTATGGGATGTATGTTAAAAAACAAATGTCAGAACTTTTCAAAAACAGATTTCTGTTTCATTGAGTTTTAATAAATTTCATTTTTAAAGTGAAAAAATACTACATAACTATTCATTAAAGAATACAAAACTCCTAACAGAAAGTCCTTACACAAATCATGATTTGACATTAAATGAGTCACAGAAAAAGAGATTTATCAAAGGAAAAATTAAAAAAATGTTTGTATCAAAGAAACTCAACTAATTTGATTGAAATTGATGTGTTCAACTCTCTCTCATGCTCTGATTTGAGACGACAAGTGTGTCAGGTGCCAATATATTAGTTGTAATGGATATTCAAACGTTCCTTTTCCAATTAAGATTCTGCTTCCGGTTTCTCAGCTGGTTCTTGTCTGAATACACAGAAAGGAAATGAACTTGGTTAAAGAGAATGAAATAAGTAAGGATAAATAATATAAATATATCAACAACTATGTTCTTACCCTGGTGGTATTAGTTCAACTATGGTCTGGATCCTATTTTGTGAGTGGAAATTAACTCTAGCAGCATTGTATATTTGTCTTTGGTTGTTGACAGACCATCCGGAATACTAAAAAGAAAAAAGGTTACTTTAATCTTAGCTTGGAGACATTTTTGTAAATAAGACTTTCAGATACATACTGTCGATGTGCTTTTGTACATGGTTTTTCCTTTTTCTTTGTATGGTAAATATTTTTGCAACAATGCCTTCCCATCTATCCTCCATAACACAGGTTCTTCTGATTTTTCTGCATCAGCTTTGGAAATGACAAAAGCTCCAGACTAAAATATTAATTTTAAATGGTATAATTTTACAATAATTTATGGTTCTGTATTAAATGGTATAATTTTGTCTAGAAAAAAAAAACAATACTCACAGTGAAGTCTTTAGCTGGTACAGTAGTGTTGGAAAAAATTATCATCAGAATCCTCATCGTCATCCTCATCCTCTTCTTCTTCTTCTTCTTCCTCATCCTCCTCATCCTCGTCATCTTCAGTTTTGCGGGATTTTTTCTTGTGTTTCAAACCATTTGAATCACTTTCCTCCTCCTCTTCATCTTCTTCCTCATCGTCATCTTCATCATCAACACGACGTTTCTTGCCAGCAGAAACTCTTTTTGGTCGGCCTTTAGCACCACCCTGGTAAACATTTTTTAAAAAATAAAAAAAAATTAGCAAGTAAACTCATTACAGAAGAGTATTATTACTCATGAAAGATGATAAGTACAAGCCGAGAGATCGCAGGTAGCCATTATAGAGGCGATACAGTATCGTATACAACACAGTAGTGTATGTATACCGGCCGGTGCCTGAGCCGCAGTCGAATGCTTTCATACATTATTAGCGTTTCGCGCGCACGATTCGTCTTTGATGATGATTATCAATAGCGCAAAACTGACCAAGTAAGCCATGATGAATTTTCCCAGACAAGCGTGAAGGCTAGCCAGAGATATCATACATGTGAACGCACTCGGTAATTTTTCCAAATTGAAAAGCGAAGGAGAACATGTCGGGGGAGTCGGTCTCGACACATAACCTTTGTAAATGAATATGAATTTGCGTGACAAGAGCCGTTCGTTCGCGCACCCCCTTAACGTTGCGTATCGTTGTATGTAGGCCGAGTAAGTACGATGAAATTTCGTTTCATGCACCAATGGCTGCGATCGCGATCGGACGCGAGGCTCCAACTCGACGAAAATTTTCGCGTCCGACGCGTGCCTTGTCCAAGAAAATCCGCTTTAGAATTTCGTCATTAGGTTGATAACTAGGTGGGCCTGCGCGCATTCCAATATACCACGGTCGAAAGGCCGACGAACGCCCGAGTCAGTTTGGAAATGTAATACTCGCGTACATGCATTTTTGTCGCGTTAAAATGGCTCGGTTTACGACGAGTATTAATGTGTCGCGGCGTAAGGTTACAACGGCATGCCTCTCTTACCTCCTGAGCGGGTGTCCATTCATCCCCCGAGACGTCCTCCTCCTCCTCCTCGTTGGAGAAGTCCTGTTCCTCCTGAACTTCCTTCTTCTTCATGACTTTGCTTTTGCGCGGAATGTTGGCAAATTTGTTCTTAAAATAAGAAAAACAACGAGACGTGAGGCTTATGTAAAAAAAGTTTGGTGGTGTGTGTGTGATGCTTGTATGCGGAAACGTGCACTACTGGTCGCTCAAGTCTCAAATCGAACGCACGCTGGCGACTTTCGGCCGTACTAACCAATAAAGCGTGTATACGAGGAGAAGAGTACGCACAACGCGTATAGAGAGCGGCTCGACTATAAGCGTGCTGGTCTCTTGTATTTTGAGTGTAATATACACACACGCCGTGTACCACTGTGTGCTGCCTATAGGCTACTTCGGAGAGAGCAAATGGTGCGCGTGAACTGCTCTATCCTATCCTATGCTACGCTATGTGCTATGCTGCTGCTGCTGCTGGCTGCTCGTTTGACACGGAACTCGGTAACAGTTTTTCGGTATTATAACTGAGCAGCAGCGCCGCGCGCGTCTTGTTGTTGTGTCGCTGTCGTTCGCGGCGCACGCAGCACCGGCGTCGAGAGCGAGAGAGCGGCGGCGGCAGCCCTGCAGCAAGCATCGGTCGAGCGAGAAAAAGACGGAAGATGTATATATCGCGTAAATGACGCCTCCCGGCCGTGCGTAAACATGTACAGCGTACGAGTGTGTGCATTGTAGTAACACATACACACACGCGCGCGCGCGCACACAGACACACGAAGGTCCGCGCCGCACGCAACGCAAAGAATAATCGTAATGGCCGAAAAATTCAACTCCGAAACGAGTTGTGAGTATTTAATTATGCGGAGCGCGATGCTGTGTACACGCAAGAATCGTCGCGTTACGCGCGAGATGCTCCGTTGCGTTGGCGTGCGTTGCTCGTCGACGAGAAACGACAAGCCGCGACGAATTTGGAGTTGGCGAAGAAATTGATTTTGCTTCGGTGATTAAAAAATAAATCCACATTATTGAAATTCTTAGAAGCCATTCGCGTACAGAGAGAGAGAGAGAGAGAGAGAGAGGAGGACGTTTCTTTTCTGTCGCGCATCAACGACGCATCTGCATTATCGTTGTACGTATATATAACCGAAGAGTTGCACGGCCAGCAGAGAGATGGCGTCCGCTGATTCCCGTCCAAGCCGGCTCGCTTCATGGAATTACGGCAATTTATCCAAAACTGATCCGAGCCAATAAATAGTATATTACGTACCTAGGCTGGGAAGTGGGTCATTACAGCCGCGCGCGAGTTGCTACCCGAGGCGTAGCCGAGGGTAGCGAGCACGCGGCTATGATGCCCCACTCCCAGCCGTGGTGCGTATGCTATTTTTCATTATAGACGGCCGAAAGTTCGCCCACCCCCGAAAAGTAGTAATAAAAGATTGTTTAATATGCTTTTCAAATAAGCTAGTCTTAACTGTGTTAGATGGAGCTTAAATACGAATCTAATATCATATGATCAAATTGACATGTAAATAACAGTTTGAGCGTCGAGTCGAATTTATTCCCAAACATTTTCGTTCGACAAGCCGATAAACACAGACTACAAATCTCTAAATAAAACCAGTGTTCTCATAGCCAGTGTTCTCATAGCCAGTGTTCTCATAGCGGTGTTCTCATAGTGGTCTCACAGTGGTCTCATCATCATAATTTTTGTGAAACGTAAGTATCTGTTTTACTAATCTCTTGTACTTCGTTCATTTAACTAATTAGTTTTTATTTTAGTTTTAATATGTCTGATTCTGATGTATCCGAGTTTGGGGAGGAGCAGCAAGAAGCTCTCAGGCGCGATTTCGAAGCAGAAGGCAAATTGATCGCAAGTAACTTGCTGCCGTCGAAGTCAAGAGAAAGATACGAAATAGGGTATGCTGAATTTTCGGTTTGGGGCGACAAACGGCTACCCAAAGGCTCCAAGGATAAATTTAGTAAAATGATAAATGAAAACGTTTTGCTTGTATACTTCAATGAACTCGCCAAAAAAATTAAACCCCCAACCATGTGGTCAAGATGGTCTATGTTAAAAACAATTCTCAATCTTCGCCATAATATAGATATATCGAAATATGAGCAATTGAAAAGCTTTATGAAAAATTTCTCCAAAGGGTACAAACCAAAACAAGCAAAAACGTTGACTGGCTTAGAAGTCAAGAAATTTTTGGACGAAGCAGATGACTTGTATTATCTGGCCACAAAGGTAATTATGATTATTATTGTTAAAGTTTTACTTTCTTCATGACTCAGTGTTTATGTTTATTGTAGGTAATAATGATCTTTGGAGTTTGCGGAGCTACGCGTTGTTGTGAGTTAACCAATATGACAACAAACGATATATATGATCACGAGAATTACTACAGTATAGATATACGCGACTCTAAAACTGATTATCCGCGAACTTTTCATATTTGCGCGCCATACTACAATGTTGTCAAAAAATACTTATCTTTGAGACCAAGCAATATGGACACCAGTCGGTTTTTTATCCAATACAGTAAGGGAAAGTGTATTAGACAAGTTATGGGAATACACAAAATTGCCGAACAACCAAAAATTATAGCAGCTTACTTAAATCTACCAGATTCTGAATTATATACCGGCCATGCTTTGAGACGCACGAGTGCTACCCTTCTCACAGATTCTGGAGCAAACTTAGTAAGAGTCAAGAATCTTGGGGGTTGGAAATCGGACGCCGTAGCGCAAAGATATATTGACAATTCAAAAGTTATGAAACAGTCGAATTTTAAAGGCATTTTAAATGCTATTGAACCTACTTCGGATGCAGTGACTTCCACTCCAAGGACTGATGCTCGATTGGATTTAAATCTTTCCCCTATAAACGAAAATTTAAACATCGATAAATTTTTTGCGGAAAACGAAAACGTAAATACTTCAAAATGTAGTAATATTTTAAGAAACAATGTTGAGGATGTCAATCCTATTGTAAGCGCTGATGACACATCGCGTAAGAGAAAACAGAGTACTATAACTCATAGTAAGAAACATAAAAAAAACAAATTGAACTCGTTTCATAAGTGTAAGAATATAAATATCACATATCATTATTATTACACGTCATGTGAACATGATAATAACAATTAAATTAATTGTTGTAAATAGTTGGTTATTAAATAGTTTTTCCAAAAAGTAACTTGTTTGTATTTTATCATTTACTTACAACAAAGTATATATTAGAATATCATCAGTTTTGTCGTGTCGTGTGGTGGCGGGAGGGCGGGTCCAGGGCGGTAGCCCTGGTCGGGGTGCAGGGGGCGAAGCCCCCGCCGGGGGGGCCAGGGGGGGCGGAGCCCCCCCGCTAAAAAAGTATACTGTTATAGAACTTTACAAAAAAGTTTATGATATTTGGTAGCAGAAGAATCTGTAGAAGTATTCTTATATCTTTCAAAAAAATTACTTGCTGCAGTCGATGCGATCAATTGTCACTATAATTCTCATTCTCACCTGTCAATTTTTTCATTTCTCTCATTACGGATACGAATATTAGGTAATTAGGGACTGTGACATGCATTTATACGTCCGTCTTTCTTATTTTTAAACAAAATAGAGAACATATTTTTTGAGAAAGAGCAATGCGCACTAGTTTTCGCATCAGAATATGCGGCTGTAATGGCTTACTTTCCAGCCGCATATCAAGCATGTTTTGGCGAACTTTCGGCCAGGGTATAATGAAAAATCATTATTCCGTATATATGCCACTGTGGAAAATCAAGTTTACGCCCGATAAACCGGCCGCTATCGTATGTGACACGCATATGAATTCCACGAAGCAACCCTTGAACCTTTCGCGTGCGTAAACGTACACGATTGCGTTATAAAGACGTCTCGCGCGAGTGGATATGAGCCGGACAGTCATTATCCGTATTACAGCGATATTATGAGTTGTATATTAATTTGAGTGTCCATAAACGGCAACGTAAACTAGCCTTTACTATGTGTAGGAACAGCTAATCACTGGATCGTTCGGGCGGAGCGCGGCTCGTTTGTTTGAATTCATTACTTGTCGATCATTTTAATAATTGCACCGAGCAAACATTTATCATATTTTATAGCTAAAATGATTAACAGTATCATTTTCTCGGATACAAACAAAAACTGCTCTTTAAAAGCAAAATTGTATAAATAGTATATTATTGATTGTTCGAGTTCGAAAGAAGAGCTAATTACGTTTATGACCTCGTGCTTTTAGCTGCTTATTCAATTGTATACACTTTTTATGCTATTAGTTAAAATTAGTTTCAACAATTTTCCCAACAAGTTTTTTTTGGTCAAGCCATCAGAATGCACTTCGATGCACTTTTAATGCGATTCAACAGAATTTCTTCTTCGTTACCATTGACGACTGAAATCATTCTAATTTGAGAGAAAGTTCAGAAATTTCGTAGAAACAGAATTTCGAACTTCGTGAACCGATTTCTATAGGATCCACTCGAGGCGAGAATAGCCGAGTCATCGCATTCACTTTTTTACTGTCTAATTTTTACACGCGTTTTTCGACTGTACACTACGTCACGAAGCTGCATTGTGAACACGAGATCGATCGCTGCTGCAGCAGCAATTGTAATTTTCGTAATAAAAAGTTTAAAAATAAAATATTATCTTCAATTCGAATATATTTTATTTGAGTGCGTGTGAGTGTACGAGCGCGCGAAACGATGATGACGTCCATACCGATCCACACTTCTTTTCAGTGCAAATTGGAGCAGACAACCGCGCGAAAATTCATCAAGTACAGGGTGCGACACTAAGAGTCGATATAATTTCTCGTGCCTTTTTTCAAAGTACGAATAGGCTCCATCCAAAACGTGCCTGAAGAAGTTTCACTTGAAAAAAAAATTAAACGTCGGAAACACAGAGTATAACGATCGAGACGGTTAATATTTCTCCTTCTCTATGTCTCTTTTTCATCGTTGCGGCGAACGTGTGCCAGGGCAATAAAAGAGCTTCAGGCACGATCATCGCTCGACCGTGCGTAAAAGAAGGAAAAAAATGAGAGAGAAAGAGAAAGAAAGAGAGAAAACGAAAAACAGAAGAAAACAATAAGCTCTTGTATATATATATGTGTGTATATATGTACACAGTAGCATATAGCGGTGCAAGCTCGCAAGCTGCAGCCCGCAGAACAGATCCATACGTTCTAAAGTATCAAATGCAAGGGCCAGCAGTGCCGCCGCCGCCATCGCCCTTCCTGCTGCTGCACTGCTACGTACACGATGAAATAACTCAAGTGCGAGCGCCGCAGTCCGCCCGATACAAACGTTCAGACTCTCGGCATATAATACATACAACTTGGATCTGTCCTTGTGTGCGTGGCTGTGTATAACCACTCGGTCTCTCTCTCTCTCTCTCTCTCTCTCTCTATATCCGTATATCCCATAAGTCGTCGCTTATACCTTCTGTTCTCGGCATCGCCGTCGTGCGGGATGTACATATATATACATTTCGTTTTTTTCCTCCTCCTCCTCCTTCTCTTTCTACTTTTTCTCCTCCCTCCTTTTGGACCCGTGCAAATCATTTATCCGATAATATGCTGTGCGTGCACGCTGCTACCACCAAGGTAATCCGTCGCCAATGTGCTCTGGCCACGCACATCCACGTACGTACGTGTATATAAAAATAATAATAAAAAAAATAGAAAAAAATCATAGACGTATACTCGCGTGCGGCATTATTATTTTTCTTTGCGCGCGGAGAGAAAAATTTTTCAGCCTCGCAGGCAATCGTTTTATCATTCGAAAATTTGTCAATATACGTATCCAGCGTACGCGCGTATACATATAGTCAACATAGCGTACACTTATACACACACATACGTATGTACAAAGTCGCGTTCGATCTATAAAGTAGCAGCAGCAGCAGCATGTCCGCGCACGAGCAATATCGCCGTCGTTACGATCCGCTTCAAAGAGAGAGAGAGAGAGAGAGAGAGAGAGAGTGAACGAACGAGCGAGAAAGGCTTCCCTCGATTTTTCCTTCAAAGAACTTATCTCTGTTTCGAGATTGAAAAGCTGCACGCGCGCATGTGTTCCGTCGTTGCATGTATACTGCACTATGTACGAAGCTTGGCTTGGCTTTCTCGGGCCTTCTTTGAAGGCTCCAAAAATCTAATAGCCATTTTATTCGGACAGAAAAAATGTTGCCTCGGAAAGAAAAACGGAGATGTACATAGAATAAAAAAAAGCTGCCGCGTTCAAAACCTCTGCTGGGTTGCGAATTTAATTTTAATTAGCCACACGAGAGAAGCCGAGAGGGCTCAAGTTAAGAAACGCGCGCAGAGGCCAATTGCAATATACTGCTTTTGGATGACGAGATAATAGCTCGTACTAGCACGCCTCCGTATTGGATCGCTGCATTTCGAGCGCGCGTTAAAAATACGCCGCTCTCCTCCGATGTCTCCTGCATAGCGAGAGCCGCATTTCTACGCGCGCTCGCAGCTGTATACGCGTCGCTGCAACACGATAAACAATTATTTGTAAAAGCCTATGGTACAGGCTACGGTGTATGGCTGCGCGCGCGCGCGGCTGCCAAGCCACGACGAGTCCTTAATTAGAGTGTGCGGTATCTGTATATATGCTGCTGGATGGGTAACGGTAGCAGTCGTAGCTGCTGCTACTGCTACTATCTACTACGTGTACCAGCGCCGTAGTTGTGAACGTATGTATGCTATACTGCATGTATT
The DNA here is from genome assembly GCA_034770305.1 of Trichogramma dendrolimi. NCBI lineage: Eukaryota > Metazoa > Arthropoda > Insecta > Hymenoptera > Trichogrammatidae > Trichogramma > Trichogramma dendrolimi. Next base: position 87,061 of record JAPMIB010000181.1, read on the forward strand.
TAAAGCCGTTACTCCAGCGTCACGCGTGCATAAACGCATAATGACGCTTGGCATTGTTAGCGCGTTGCGGCCCACGTCGCTAATTGATGGAGTCGTGTCCTATACCCCGGCTGCTCATGTATGGCCATACAGGCCCCCGCCGCGCGCCTATATATACTACGATGGCCAAGAGTTATGACTAATTATAATTCGCAATTCGCTCTGCCGAGCTCTAATCCTCTTCCTCCTCCATGCGCCTTGTGCTTCATTGCTTTATTCATTCATTCATTTATTTATTTTTTCTTGTATTTTTTCAACGAAAAATCTGTCGAGCTTTCAGAATTTTGGAAGCAGCGTGCGCGATAAATCTCGCGTTTAAATGCATCGATATATAGTATGGCACGCACAAGCGAGCTCGCGTATACACGCGCGGTCGCATCGCTAATAAAGAAAAAAAAAAAAAGAGAGAAAAAAACGCGAAAGCTCTCTCCGCGGTACACGCAATTTCACGCTTAACGATCAAAGCCGATGATGCGTCGAGCCCACGCACCGCAAACTCGAGCCACGGTGTTAATGATAAAACCCAGAGTGGCATGAAATTTCGACTATGCCGCAGCGTATCGCGTCGTGCGCTGCCGCTACTGCTCGTGGAATATTCTCTTGCACATCCAAGGAGAGGAGAGAGAGAGGGAGAGAAATAGACGCCAAGAGTGGGCAAATAAATATCCAATTTTCCAGACTTTATTCCGTCCGTCTCTCTCTCTATCTGCACGTGCGTATGTATCTCGAAGCGGCAGCATCTTCCCTTTTTTTCGTTTTCTTATTGACTCTTTTTCTTCTCCTTTACTCTCTCTCTCTCTCTCTCTCTCTCTCTCTCTCTCGACAAAGTGAGTTTATTATATATAGCCCTGATATGTGCACACATCATGCATGGCTATATCTAAAGGCGAAACGTTGCACCCGCCCCCGCGCGCTGCAGCCTTTAAGCCGAGCGTGCACACGACGAGCTGGGGATGCTGATGCTGCTTCTGCTGCTCTTGTGTTGTGTTGTGCGCATGTGTATATATATATATAAACGAACGTGCGCAAAGACCCACGGGATGTGCGATTTGTGGCCCCTTGAGAAATTCCGTGTAATCTCTGCTGTTGCTTACCACCGCCACGTGTGCGTGTGCACTCATACGTGCTCTTGTATCACTCTGTGCACCGTGCACATACTCACGCACACACACATGCACACACAAAGATCGTCCAAGATTCGGTGAATTAAATCCGAGGCTATTTTCCATCGGATTACTTAATCTTCTCTCTGTCTATGTGTACGGTGAATTTTGGGATCGAGACTCACTGTATATACAGCTCTCCTCGAATCGAGCGGATTGGAAAATTCCTCTGTTTTATACGTCGGCGCGCAGCTAAAGCTCGTGCAAGCTCACGACTCGGGCGCGGCGTTATATCTATTTTATATATGCTCCGTGCGTCGAGCGCGCGCAATTCTCTCGACGTCGTCGTCGTCGTCGTCTCCCACCAGCTCTCTCGCGCCGCGCGTCACTTTGAGAAGGTACATAACCGCGTACGGGTACGTTTGTGTCGCGATTTTTTGATTCAGTCCCGACACAATCGTAACATCTCGACGGCGCGCCACGCGCTCTATAAAGGAAAAAGAAAATCTAACTTTGATTTTGCCGTTTTTTTGTTCTTTATACATCGGGGTATACGGTGTGCATCGGCGTGGCCAGACAACGACGACGACGACGACGACGACGAGACTTTAAACTTTAGATATATATACGACGAGACGAGCTAGATCTGTGCGCACACGTATATTTACATTTTGCTTCGAGCTCGATTCCGATTCTCTCGACCCGACAACCGTACGTATACTGCAGCAGCAGCAGCAGCAGCAGCAGTAGCAGCTCGAAAGACAAATGCTCTTTTCTTGCTTATATAATATGTATATACGTGTGATATGCACGAACGAGTGAAATTGTATATGGGGCTTTATCTCGATTCGCCGGATCCAACAGATTTATTTTCGTCTTTTTATCAATCCACGCAACGTTGAATGCCCTCCAAAAAAAAAATAAACGAGAGGACGATGTCGTTCAATGCTTTTGATTGCAAAGTAATTTAAAAAGCGGATTTTCGCGAATGATAATTCGATTAAAAACCGTGCCCCAGCGTCGAGCCGTGTATAAGTAACTTTTAACGCGCTTAAACGCAAAATCCGCGTAGTAAACTGTTAACAGTCTTATGACCCCGCAGCTGTTGTAAAATGCTCGCAGCCGAGAGCTAATTGATCGAAAAGTATGCGAAATTCCCCAGCCACGGCTCAACTGCAGAGGGCAAAAAAAAAACTAAATAAAAAAAGGCGATATTCTCGTTAAAATCTGAAAATTGCGCTTATCGGAGTCAGGTGTCAGGTGTGCGCATGTATAATAATACACAGTATACATTTTACACTTCCGCAAGCTCGCGATGATATTTTCGTTTGCGTACCATATATAATATCGGCAAATCGATACTTTAAAAAGTCGATCGATGATAAGTTAAAAGTCGTCGTCGTCGTCGTCGTCGTGGAAACTCGATCCGTCGTACAGCGCAAGTTATATATATATATACACAGAGAGCGAAATTCAATTTGTGCCCGAGAGATGCGCGAGCGAGTTATGTATACTTATTATATACCGAACTATACAGCATAGTATATAACGCGTTACGAATCTCGCGAGTATATAAGTTGCAATGATTCGACGGATATGCAATTATTAGATCTATAACTGTCTGTTTTCCTTTCCATCGATTTTTTGTCTCTCCCCCCACCCCGAGCTGCTACTGCACACAAAGTTTCTCTTCTCTCCATTGCGCGCCCGCTCAAAACGATCTCGTATAGCCCGCGAGTGGCTTAGCAGCAGATATCGCAATGATCTCATTCCTTGCATAGCGCCGGGACGCACACAATGGATCGAGACAGTTGCCGAGATAGCAATATCATCGCTTTATCGCCCGAGCTCGCTCACACACGTACACAAATAACTAGCGAAATATCGTATCTTGTACAATATATCGCTTTCGTCGTAGGTAACTAGTCGATTTACGCGCGTCCAAGTTTCTCCTGGTGCTGCAGCTGCTGCTGCTGGTCTCCGCCTTCCAGTCATTCCCAAAAGTTATTATAGTCTCCACACACGTGTACGTTCTCGTACGTCCTCCTCCTCGTTCGCTCCGACTTTGAGATTGGCAACTTCGCGTGGACGTGTGGCCTATGCACCGACTGCTATATGAGTTTCGCGCTGTTCATTTGTATCCTACTTTGGCGAAGCTTCGTTCCACTTCGCAACGTCGATGTATTATTAAACGTATATATAGAAACGTATGGTATAGGCATATAACTGCGGTAACGAAGCCCGAAAAAAAAAGACGCGAAACTCCGCAAGCTTGCGAGTGACAATGGGTACACGAACCAACCCTTTTTGCCGGGTCCAGGAGCTCGACCGCACACAACGATATAATCGCTTACGTATAGATATTATATGTATAATATGCACGCGTACTGACCAAGAGGGGCCAAATGTGTCGAACATTGAAATTTCCGCTCGAGCGGCTCGAGTGCCTTTGATTAGAACAATACACGTATACGCCGTTGCCCCGGCCATAATCGCTTATACACATATACAACACACACGCACATGTATATATACATATATATTTAACACGCGTGTGCGAATGCGACACTGCGCTTACTACTCGGCGGCGCGATTCGAGCTCTCAGCTGGAATGTTTTGCATCGCTGGACATAATCCTTCGGCATTTGGGTATGACGAAAAAAAAGGAAGGAAGGAACATGCAGAAATGCGAGCCGACTATACCCGCACGCGCGTGCGTATTAATGCGCGCGTGTAAGTTGTAAACTTGAACCTCCACTGCGAGCGAGTATTTTCTTTGATTCAAGTTTTACATGGAGGGAGGTGGGGCGAAGTGGGATGGGGTAATGCGAAATATTTATGAAAATTCCCGGCGATCAGTCGAGCGCGCGATGAAAATACCCTTTGAAAATGTAGAAGAGCTGAATTACTGTGCAGGCTGGAGCGCGGGCATCATTATATATAACGGTATATCGACGCGGCCACGGCGAAACAATTGAATCTTTGAAGATTCCCGATGTATATAAGGCGATTATAATACAGCGAGACCGGCGCAGAGAGGGGCCAAGAAAGCCTATACGCAGTTCTGTGTTTACTGCAGCCGGTATAGACTTTTAAAGGCGGAAGTTAATCATCATCAACTAATTATATACGCGCAGCGAGCAGCGAGCGCGCCGAGCCTTGCTTACAGAGAGGAGGAAGGAGGAGGAGAAGGAGAAGGAAACGGTACATAGCTTGTATAGTTGAGCAACAATTTCCTCTTTCGCCTGACTCGATTTTGCCGCCGCCGCTGCAATTGCTGCTGTATGGCGGTGGTGCTACTGCCTGTGGAATGCGTGTAAACATTCACAAAGGATGGAGAGAGAAAGCGAGATAACCCTGGAGCTGCTGCTGCGCAAGCTGCAAGCTCAGGCAAATTCCTATCTATTCGAGGCGAAATTCGGGGCCGCCTAGATTTCGATGTAAAGCGCGAGAGCCCAGCACCGAGGCCAGCAGCAACTGTAGCCGATCGATTTTGATTTTTGAGTATATTGTAAGAGAAACGCGCGATGAATGAAAATTCGCACTCGCGCGAGTCCGATATCGAGGACTTCTTATGTATACGTGCGATTGGCAGAGACGCTCGATCTCGTTCTTTGAAGAAAGATTGCTGGTCGTAAGATTAATATTTTTTACCCCCTTCCGCCTCCCCGAAACGTTCATTTTTTATTCAAACTCAGTAAGCGTAATGAAAAGCTTTTAAATAGACTTTCGATCGTGTATCATAAAACTTGAAAGCTTTTTTTTCAAAGGATATTTTAAATATCAAGGCTTGAGCGGTGCAAGCTGCAGAGGCGGACGCGAGCAAAGAGAAAAGAAGAGAGAAAGAGAGAGAGAGAGAGAGAGAGAGAGAGAAAAAAGAAGGCACGAGTATGAAAAAGATGAAAGATCGCAATTTCCTCTATATGTCCGAAACTCGTACAGCTGTATATAATTACACGAGCTGGTAGAAAAGGGGTAATGATGCTTCTGAAATCCGAAACCCGGAGAGAGAGAGTGAGAGCGAAAACAAAAAACTGATCTCATATCGTTTCGCGCGGCAATATAAAGCGCCGCCGACAAGCGGACTAGCCGAGTCAAAAAAAAAAAAGTAGAAGAAGCATGAGAAAACCCCCTTTATCATATGCTCATCCATACACGTCGAGGCTGGAAAAAAAACCGTTCGGGTTGGTAGCGAGATTCGGAGCGGCGAGAGTGTGTGTGTGTGAGAGAGAGAGAAAACACAATATTCTTTCTCTCTCGATGGATGGCGACAAATGTGTGCGAGTGTACGTAAAAAAAAAGAAAGTAGAAAAAAATAAAAACCGAAAAGCGTCTTTTGGTCCGACAAGAAGGTAAACAGCTCGCGGGCATTTTCGCTTTACTTCGGGATATCTACGGCTATATCAGTTGCGAAAAGCAGCCGCGCCTGTCATCTTTCCAGTGCGGAGAAGGAAAAAGGGTGAGAAAACTGTGCTTTCGGTTTGTTTGGGATCCGCTATACAGCTTGCGCTCGCGACAGTCAGGCTCGAGGAGACGAGAAAAATCTCGTTTTTTCGCTCTCTCTCTCCGGCTTCTTGTCCAGAGGATAAACATCGACACTTGGACGAAGCGACGAGAAAGGGATCAATTTTCACCTCCGTCTCTCGTCCCACCTTCCAGTCGCCGTCCCGCTTGTTTACTTCGCCGCGAGAGCTTTTGAATATTTTCAGCGTCAGCAGCTGTTCCGGGATTTTTTTCTCGTGTTTCTTCTTTTATTTGTTTTAGCGAGAAGAAAGAGAAGGCCAAGCAATTAGGGATTTCGGTCTGTGTGTACGAGAGAGCTGGCAAGTTCATTTTCTTTCCTCGTTCTTATATAGCTTTTCCCCTTTTTTGTAACACCAAAGTTGTGTAGTTTCTGTTGGACTTGTAAGGGGACGGCTGCAGGGAGGACTATACGACGGGGTCTACGAGATACAAACGACGTTTAAAGTTGGCCTGATTGATCCCTTACAAGTTTAACTAGTCCCCGGGCATATATATACGGGGTCTCTCTACTCTGCCGACCGGTTCAAGTCGCGAGAGTCGGCCGTGTATATAAAGACGTTCAAGTTTTGCAAAGTCTCCTTTGTCGCGACGACGAGGAGAGACAGAAATTTTCGCGCTCGTCGTCGCGTCGTTGCGATTTGTTTTCAAAGTTCATATCTCTCCCAGCTGTCCCCCCTTCTTCCTTATACTCGGACGAGTAGCAGTCATAATGCTAATAAACATTGGAGGATGCGAGTTAGTTGCGTGGCAAAGCAGCAGCAGCGGCAAGTATAAGAAGTAGAAGAAGAACAAACTATTTGAGCGAGCCCGTTGACTCTCTCTCTCTCTCTCTCTGTCTTGCGCGCGTGCAACTATGCGCGGAGCAGCAGCGGCGGCAGCAAAAAGCTGGAACGTGGACAAGCGCATCAAGGGATTAATTTAATGAAACGAGACATCAGAGGGGGCTTTATATTTATTAGTTGATGAAAATTCAGAACACAGAGAGAAGGAGAGAAAGAGAGTTAGAAAATAAAGCAAGGAAAAAGCTGCGGCGCGACGAGCGGGCGAAAGCTCGAGAGACGAAGAAAATCAGCGCGCTATTTTCCTTTCTTTCTTTCTTCACTTGTCATCGGATTTAAAGTCGGACCAAAAGAAAAACATCTCTCTCGTTCGCTCGCTGAGAAAGAGAGCCCCGCACATTGAAGACGAAAATCCTTTCTTTGCAGGCTCGCCCACGCGTGTATGTATAAGCGCAAATCCTGCGAAAGGAGACCTTCGTTCGGTGTGGCAGCAGCAGTGCAGCGCAGCCGGTGCTTGCTTGCTTCTCTCTCTCTCTCTCTCCCTCGCTGTGACCCCAATCTGTGTTAGAACTTCTCTCGTCGCGCAGGATAGGATATTACAGTTATACGATGGGACAAAAAGCGTCGTCGTCGTCGCCGAGTTAGCTGTTCTTGCTGCTGCAACCGAGCTTCTCCCCTTTTGCTAAGTTGCTGCACGTCTCATTACGTAAACTCGCGCGCCGCGCAGGAGGACGTACGAGAGGAGCTAGAGAGAGAGAGAAAGATGTAACGCGAGCCCGAGCTTTAAAGCACACCTTCGTAATAATCGTATAAATGTGCGCGTCGTGTAAAATCGAAGGGCGTGCACGCGTTTCTTTCTTCTTCTCCATTGCCAACTGCAACTATGACACACGTATAAACACGTGTGCGTATAAAGCCGGTCGCGACTTGATTTTTCCCTCGCTCGCTCTCTATCTCTCTTTATATTTTATATCTCGTTTCAGACCGATGCACGAAGGCGTCGCGCGCGCGCGCGAGAGAGAGGAAAAGTGTACATCTGCCTGTAGAACATCTAGACGTTGACGTTATGCATTTCCAAGTACTCCCTCTCCTCGTTCGGCTGCTGCTGCTGCTGCAAAAAAAAAAGAAGGAGAAAAAGACGCGCGCGCTGTTACGAGGCAGTTCCGAGTCAAGATTCTCGCGCGCGCGGCACACTGTCTTCTTTCATCCATAAGCACACACCACGCGCGCGACGAGCCCCGTATACATACGCTATATATAGGATCCATTATCCCGAGCGCGCGCGAGAGAGAGAGCGCAATGCTCCTCGTCCTCGTCCTCTCTCTTTCTCTCGCACTCGCAGCTCTCAGCCTCGGCTCTTTTGCGATTTTATTTCGCTGCGAAGCTCGCTATATACCTATACGCTATATAGCACAACAGTTATATACACTATATAATACCACCACCGCCACCAACCCCCCCTCGATACGATACTTATATAATGGTAGAAAAAGGAGAGAAAAAAACACTGCAGCTCGCAGTTTGACGAGTTCTTATTCCTTTTTATATCTGTGTTTCTCCTTCTTCTATCTTTTTTTTTATCATCCCCCCGCCGTTCTTCCTGTTATTTTGTCTTCTTCGCAACTCTCGGTCGCTAAATATCATAAAGATAATAATTATTAATAAAAAAGAGCCGCGCGCGCTTCGGTTATATCGATATCGACGCAACGATATAGATATTATTTGTCGAATCGCATTGTAGCGCCAAGCGCGCACGCACTAATGACACGCTCGCACACGCTGAAACGACTTTTCTCTCTTTCTCTCTCTCTCTCTCTCGCTCCGTTTTATCGCTCGCGCGCACAAGTACAATAACCTCGAGTCTCATCTCATTCGCGTACTATACATCCTTTTTTTGCTCTCCCATTGTCATATATATATACGCGCCTATGTTGGCACTGAAAGAGAGAGAGAGAGGAGAGAGAAAACGCACACGTACAGACTACTCACACAGCTGCGCTTGTACTACCCTGCCATCCACTCGTATACACACACATACGTACGTACATAGTACATACATACAGGATCCTTCAGTAGTGGCAACGCAACTGGCACATATAGCTGCGAATGCATCTATAGATATAGCTCGCCGGGGGTATGTCTGTATATAGTACGTGCGCGCGCGCGCGCGCGCGCGAAGCGCTTAAACTTGCACATTGCCAGAGAGTGTGCGGGCTATCGTAGTACGCGCCAGTCTCTCCATACTCTCGACTCGACTCTCGACTGCACGGCAGTTGTCCCGCGACCGGCTTCGAGTGCACACCGCAGAGAGAGAGAGAGAGAGCAGATCTCGAGTCGCGCGCGCGCGTGCGTTTCTCCGGTGCCGCGCAAACGCGCGATCCTGCGAGCCCACGACCAGAGTCGTCGTCCTATCGTCTGTTTTTCTTTATATTTCCTTTTTAATTTCTATACTCGCATACAACAATCAAAAAATTCACGCGTTTCGAGTGTGCGCTGTGCGAGCTGGCTTTATTTTCCATACGAGTGTGCTCGTGAGTGATAATCGTCGATGTATATTTGAAAATATAGCCTTCGCGCGTGTGAGAATAATATCATGTGCTCGGAATCGAGAGATGGCGAAGAGACGTCGACGACGACGAGCAGCAGCAGCAGCAGCAGCGAGCCCAGCACGACGACAACTGCACCGGCGTACGAGCGAACGCGCCACTTGTACAACTGTCGGCGTCAGGAAGGCTGCAAATGATCGCAGCTATTGATATTATCCAGTAGTGCAAGAGAATTGTTTTGAAAAATCACGATGTTGGAACTTTACGGAGTGGTGCCCGGTGGTGTTGCCAGTGCCAGTGGTGCCGGCTCTGCAAGTGGACAGGGCTCCGATCATCACGTTCACCATAATCATATGAATAATCGAAGCCATCAACATCTACGTCAACATCCGCATCATCATCATCATCATCATCAGCAGCATCAAGAGGGTGGAGGCGTCGGCGTGGATTACCGTATAGTGCCACCGCCACCGCCCCGACGTGTCAGTACGCTCCAGTCCGACCAATTCGTTGCTCTCGAGGTACGTACATAGCATGATGTATAAACACAAACGGGGGGCGCAACAACATCGACACACACACACACACACACACACACACACACCACACACACACACACACACACACAGACACACGCGCGCGGACCACATTGCGGTGTGTTGCACGACTCTTTCTCCGATCTCGAGCGAGAGCACATGCACACGACGCGCGTCTGACTAAACTGCCTGTTTATCACTGGCGCGGTTACCCAAACACACACTCGTACCACTGCTGCTATTTATTTCCGTTTTTCCCGCGATCGTGCCAACGATGCGATGTACATATTTATTTATACATGCGACAGATCTCGAGTGCTACTCTCCGCTCTCTGTATTATTTTTCCCTTTTACTCTTTCCTTCTCCTTCTATGTTTTTTTTTTTTTTCATCTTTTCTCTCGCTCGCGCCTCCGCCTCGAAACTTTTCAAACTTTACGAGTGCATATATACATACACCCGCGCACGCACACACAGAGAGCATATTCGCTGGCGATAAAAGCGCTTCAGCCGCACGCCACGCGCGCCGAGTGCAACTTTTTCCCTTTCTCTCCTCCTCTCTCTCTCTATCTCTCTTGTCGCCGAGTGAAATTGCGCAATAATTCACGCACGTATACACGCATACACATACGGCCGGGACCGCTTATGTAGTCGTCGCTTATCATCGTGCTATACGGTATACAACATACGCGAGGCGACAAAGGTATGCACGCGAAAATGCCGAGAGCGGCTAGACAGTTGAGATTTTAAAATCACTGTTACGACTACTACGACGACGACGACGATGATCGCGGCGTACCATATTCGAGTGGCGAGATCTCGTGCGTTTGAGGAGGCGCACATAGGTATGTATGAGCACTCGATCGCGCCACTAATTGGTTTTACAGCTCGTTCGCTTACGTGTCTGTCGAATCCACAGAGAGAAAATTCGGAATAGCGCCGAGCTCTGTGCACATAGGTGTATGTGTGTATATGTACCCAAGACAAACTTTATCCCTTGCACGTACGTAATGTATCGTCAAACGCTTGGAAGCTATATATAGATAGTGGCTGCATACGGATTAATCGACGGACAGTGTATAAGCGACATATAGTCCCTGTCTCTCTCTCTCTCTCGTACCTTCATTTAATTTAAACATATCGATCCCATTTCTCTCTGCACGTATATGGCTGATTCTTTGTTAAATTGGATGGCCGAAAATTTTTTGATTTCATGGCGTTTTTGATGTCGCACGCGACACCAAAATTTTGTGAGAATTTTTTTATTAGAGACTGTCGATCGTCCTTTTACACAGGCTCGAATTCTTCATTTTTCCGAAATGCATGGTTATGGATAATAATTAAAAAAATTTTTAGCGTAGCCGAGAGTGATTTTAGGAAAAAAGTGCGAGAGAATTTTTTTCCACTGGAAATTGAAAAAAAAAAATTACCAGGGGGTCTGAGCACTTTGAAAGCTTGCTAGTACAGAGAGAAACAAAAAAAAAACAAATCAAATCAAGTTTGATCCGGATTTTCCACACCGAAAAATTTACAAAGCTTCCTTGCAATCTCAACTAAAATCTCTACTAAATTTTTGTAGTGAGCTTGCAAGTCTAACAGCCTATTATTGAAAAAGGCTATCTTTTATTATTTTCTGAAGTTTCGAATTTTTTCAACGTCTTTTGATTCTCCCTATAGATTTCACCGAGAATCGCCCATATACTTATGTGTACACCAACGAAATTTAATGATGCAAATCGAGAATTGCCTTTGACGTGGCACACGAATATACTCGCACACATTTAAGCCTATACACATGCCCGCGGGCTGTTTTATCACACGCCGAAGCTTTACTTGACATATCTGCACTCACGTGTGTGTGCGTTTGGGCGCACAAGCAAGTAGAGCTTGTGTCATCGTCGCATGCGAAAAACTTTCCGATAACCGCGCGGTGTCGGCGGCGGGCCCTACATACTGCCACCTCAAAGTTTTGCGCGCGCGATATCGTTCGACGACTTTCTCGTATATATATACGTTACGGACTTGATACGTCGTAAAAAAGGTCAAACAATTTTTGTTTTTTGTTCTTTTTTTTGCTTTTTTTTTTGTTTCTCGTTGTCTGTCCTTTTGCCTCGGGTCAACTCTCTACACCGTATACCGAGCTCTTTTCTCTCTTATATTATTTATATTAAAATCAGCGATGGACATTTTGCAGAAAAGCCAACGCACGCGTATACGCGTATACAATATACGTGTGCTACGCGCGAATTCAACATCGTGTACTGCACATTCGTACGAATTACATGTAATTGAGATATATTATATCGCTGGGTGCGCGCGAGAGCGAGCGTTGGAAATGTTTTTATGTCACCTCGTTACTCTTTATTTGGCTGAAATTCTCCTGTTTTAGCCGCGACGAATGGAACCGAGAGAGAGAAAAAGTAAAAAATGTATATGATAGGCTAGAAATCCGATCCTGCTACTACTGTACCGTTGCTGCTGCTACTGCTAACGTTGTTGTTGTTGTTGTTGTTGTTGTTGTTTTTGGTGCTACTACTGCCCCTGCCTGTTGTTGTACAGCTGCCATTGAGAAAAAAATTTCCTCTCTTCGGAAAAGAGAGCCAGCGAGAAGTTGCGAAGGAAAGGGGGGAAGGGGTAAAAGGCGCAAGTTTGAAGTGAACTTAAAGGAAACAAATTTTTGGTAGTGTAGTAAGTAGTATAGCCCGAACTTCTCTTTCTCCCGCTCGCCTCTGCCTTTGCTTGTGTGTGTGTGTATATGTGCGCTATATACAGCGAAATGCTTCATTCGCTACAAGGGAAAAGAGAGAACGAGAGAGAGAGCCAAACTTATAGGAAGAGTAGCCATTGGCAAACGAGTTTAAAACTTTGTCTTGTTGTTCTTTTTTTCTCTTTCTCTTCTTTTTTATTTTTTACTCCCTTCCCGTGATAAATCGGAACTCCGATTCCTTTACTTTATTTTATCCCAGTACCATTCCCTTTCAACTATTTACAATGTAAAAATTGATTTAGACCACTGAGTACACAATATATCCGAGCGGTAATGTCGGTTACGTTTTCACAGATGAAAAAGAGAAGCGCTGGTGGTGGCCCATTCATTACGAGCGAAGCTTCGATACATAGTTCTAAAATAAAACTTGATCGATACCCGATATTTGGCGAAAATCAAACCGAATCTGTTTTGATCTTCCTCGAGCGAGCAGCTTCGTTTCGACTTTCTCGTACATTTTTTTTCCTCCTTCCTCGTGCCAGCTTAAATATATTGTCGTCATACGTCTCTCTCTCTCTCTCTTCTGCTTGCTCTCGGGATTTTGGCGGTAAAAAAAACTTCAAGTTTCATCTACGCGCGCTTCGCGCGATCCGTCAGCGGCAACCCAACCGCGAAAAGCTCGTCAACTATTAACACGCGGCGATGTGTACGCGTGGCTTAATTTGCATGACGCGTAAATATATACAAATTGCGTCGACTGCGGGGTTTGCTCGCGACACTCTGTACGTATACACGCGTCGTGTATGAATGAATTTGTGGCTTATGCATAACGACGTGTTTACGCGAGCCTATGCCGTCGCGGCAGCAGCCTTCGCGCGCAGGTGGAAAGAGGCGCGAGGTCAATGCCGGTCGATTCGATTAATTTTCGCCAAAAATCGCGAAAACGAAACATCGCGCCGCCGCCGCCGCCGCGAGCGCACGGAATAACGTGTGCCGTGAAGTGCGGTTGTTGCGGCGGTTCGATATATTTTACTGCCTCCCGCGAAAAAAGAGAAGAGAGGAAACGTGCATTACGTATGTATAGCTGCAAATGTTATATATATACACTCGCACGGGCAACTTTTTGCTTGCTCCGCTGCACCTTTCTTTCTCAGGCCATGCGCGGCAGGCAGCCAGCAGCAGCAGCCACGTTATATACCATTTCTTTAAAAATTCTCTTTTGCCCCCTTGGGGTAAGTAAGAGTGAACGAGCTAGAGCGAGAGAGAAATGAAACGAAATAAAACTATGTGTACAGTCGATTCTCGGCAAGTGGATTTTTATGTTCGGAAATTCCGTACATACGCGAGCGACCCAAAATATTCACCAACGAAATAATAAAAAAAAATTCACGGCAATATTTTATAGCGATAAAACGTACGCAGACACGTACGCACGCACGCACACGATTCATTAACCGGCATAAAAAGTCTAATCTTTGCTCTTTCGTTTCACTTAACTCGTCGAGAGCTCGAGCGAGTGCGGGCACCAAAAAAAAAGAAGGAATTGAAAAAAATATAACATCGCGCGGACGGAAAAAGGTCTTCAAATTAGCCTAATATTTCAGTAACGCGCGCGCGCGCATGGTGGCGGCCCAACCCTGCACAAAACACGGTAAAATATATAGATGGCAAAAAAAAAAAAAAAAGAATCAGACGTTACTGTATCTGCGGCCCGTGGAAATTTTTAGCCTCGGTGGCAAAAATGCATCGGAGCGAAAGAGAAAACTCACCTCTCATTTTTAGTTTCAACAAAAAAAAAAAAGAAGAAAATAGAAAAAAATTGCCCGCCTCCAACGAGTCACGCATCAGCGCGTATAATACTTCGAAGAGAACCGAAAATTTTCGCAACAAAAAAAAAACGAGAGAGAAGGCGTCAGCGGCACTTTTATTGTACACACATACGTGCGTGTCTATGCGTGTAGACACAGCCAAAGCGAAGGCTAAAAATCAGTGCACAGTCGCTCGTATAATGGTATTATGTATCATGCGTATTTTTACGCGCCATGAGACAGGCAGCAGCAGCAGTAATTTTTCGACTGTCCAGTCTCGATTCCTTTCTCAAAAATATACGACACAATATAAAATAAAAGTACTTTCGGTGCAACGTTGCGCGCATAAGTCAAGTCCTCGAATCAATTCATGTAAGCTTTTTACGTCGAAAACTCGGCCCGGTACAGCTGCACACGTCCAAAAGTCCCTTTAAACCGCATTCTGGTACACGCGCCCGCGCGCGAGCTTGCAAAAGATCAAAAACCACGAAAAGTTATGAGCTGCTGCCTTGAGCTTTTTGGTTAAACTCGCACCTCGATCTCGGTAGCAGTGGCTCGTCCCCCCTGCCCACGATGCATTAGTCAAAGTTTCGGACTGCGACCGAGCACGAGCGACGAGGCAGAGGGAGAAAAAAGCCTTGGCGAAAGTCTAACAAGCTAATCCCAACGAAGCACTTGAGGGAGCAAAACATTCAACAGTGAGAAAATTTGCACACACATCCTCCGTCCCACAACCCCAACACACACACGCACACACGACGAAACTATTTTATCTCGTTTTTTTGCATGCTTGTGAGTATGCGCATTTTGCAATCATGCCTGTCTTGTGCGATTCGCAGACGTGCCTGCAGCTCTCGTCGCCGGAATTAATGAGGAAAGTGCCAAACACAGCCGGCTCGGCGACGGCGGCGGCGGTGGCTTCGGTGACGCCGCAACAGTTACTCGGCACTTCTGGACGCTGCTGCCCGAGCAGCGGCATCATCAGGCCTTACTCGCCCGACATCAGGGCGAAGATTCAACAAGCCAACGGAGGCAATGGCGGTGGTGTTGGCGAAGATTCTTCCTTATCCCCCGCCAAGACGAATCAAGATTCATGCTGTAAGTTTCTTTTTATTTTTATACTCAAGTTTTATACTCGGCTTCTTTTCTCTGATACGTCTGTATGTGTGTGTGTGCGTCCGCTTGAGTAAGCGTACGTATACACACAGGTGAAAATCAACTCGACTCGGCGTGAATATAACTGCGCACGCGAGTATACGGACTTTGAAAGTAGTAAGAAAGAGAGTAAGAAAAAGGCTGGAAAAACGACCGAGTAGACACTTGTGTTGAGCGGTAGAGAGAGAAAGAGAGAGAGAGAGATAAAAATGCTGACCCTAGGCAAAGGAGAGCAAGCGAGGCGCTTGTTTTTTTTTGTTTTTTTTTTCGTCGGAACCTGACGAGCGCCTTTTGTTCACTCCACCTATCCCTCTCTCTCTCTTTCTTACTATCTCGCACCGACGCGCGACGGGGAATGTATTTTTTCGAGAGAATTCGAAGGTCGCTCGAGTGCAAATACGTTTGTTTAAATTGTCGCGAATTTTTCACTGTCGAGCTGTAAGTACATATAGCGACGCACACCTTGCGCTTGATTTTCGACTTGTTTGTCTTCGTGTGGACAGTGCCGCGCCGCTGCTCGGTCCCTCGACAATGTCCAAACGCGCCTGGACGATGGCAACTGACAGTCTTCGAGGCTGAGTCGAAAATTTCAGTTCGACGAAATCCTTCAACATTTTTTGAAATGGAAAGATACAAAAATAAAATTCGTTCGCATGCGAGTCTGAATAGAAATTTGAAAAAATATCAGTTTGATATCTTTTAACGAACTGATACTGCCAGCGTTGAAACTGACATTTTAAATGACGTGTAACGTACGTAATGTAACTGATGGGTTGAATGAGTTTTGTGGAGATGAACCGAAATGAAAGTTAAAAAGATAATTTTCAAACGCGTTTTCCGGAAATTTCCCAAAGTATTTTTAGAAAAAGTTACGCGAGTGTATAGCAAATAAAAGAAAAACTAGAGAGATGATGATCGCGTGGATATTTCAAAAAATATTCAGTGAAAATGTCTGAAAAAATGTTTAAAAATTGTAATTTTTTTCATGCTGTTGAGATATCCTTACGTAAAAAATTGTTGAACTATTAATCCTGATATTTTTACGACCTTAACTATTACGGCTGGAAAAATTATCTTTTTTTTCAAATCCCGCTCAGTCCTCTCGTTAAACTCTTCTAAAAAGCCTTACTTACGCGACGTACGTGTCTATTTTAACCCCCTGCGCAGTAGTTCGCGGTAGCGACGCTCATACAATGCATCGCGAAAATTTCGTTATTACATAATTCGTCTCTCTTTTCCCCGAAGTTTTCAAAGCAAGTCGTGTGCGCTATATATACATCTCGCACCTAGATGTCTTTTTTTTCTTTTCCACTTCGCTTCCTCTCTTTCTCTCCTCTCTCTCTCTCTCTCTCTCTCTCTCTCTCTCTCTTTCTTTTTCCGAGCTTCTTTTTCTCATGCACTCACAGAGGGCAATTTGCAAATCTCCAGTGTGCACCGCTTCCCACTCGCGCAATATTATATATATACTTTCTTATTCTTCGGATCGCAAGAGAAAGGGAGAGAAGAGAGAGAGAGAGAGAGAGTAAAATTCACGAGGCTGAAAAATTGCTCCCGCAGAAAGTCTCGTGGAAATTTCGCAAATTGTCCGAGATAAAAAGCGGGAGGGAGCGAAAAAATAGCGCATATATATTATATCTACGTAAAACAATTGCGAAAATTGGAAGTGCGCTTAGGGGAGGGATTAATTATACGGCGATATACAATAGTTTATCCCGTAATTCCGATGCGACTCGTCTCGAGAAAATGAGTCGATCGCGTCGTGTATTTGTCTCATTGCGCGCCTATTATTGGATAAGCTCAGATGAATCCAGCGACGTTCGCATCTTCTTTTCTATTTTTTTTGTTGCCCCCTTTAATTCCTCGATTTTGTCGCATAGATACTCGACATTATACACGGTATAGTAAGCAGAGTAGAGAAAAAAAATCAATACAAGTTAATTGCTCGGAGCGTATTTAGCGGGCCGAGCACGCGGGAGGCATTATTTTGCTTTAGTCGCGCGCGCGCAACGAGATAATGGCCTGGGCGTAGTACGGAGGTTGAAAAAAAGGGTATATTGATTTGACAGAGCTCTTAAATGCAAAAATGTGAAAATAATATATTAACGGTCGTGTGTCTCGTATATCCGCGTCGTCATCCTCGTCGGCGAGGAAATTTATTATTATTGTTTCGCCTCTATATACGAAAATCAATCGCCGAGGTAATTACATTTTCTCTCTGGCTCTCGACGGCGTAACTCTCGGCTACCAGACTGTGTGCCTTTTGAAATTTTTTAACTCGACGTCAAAGATAAATTTCACCATCGGCGTTATATTAGCTCCCAGGCGGAGGCGTATGTATAAAAAAAATTTCCCTTTTTCACGCCCGTAAATACTTTGTATTATAACGCAATTCATTTGCGGATGTGATACACAAAAACGGAAACAAAAATTTTTCCTCCCAAAAACGCCCTTTTTTCCTTCGCTCTCTCTCTTTCTGCTTCTCGTCTTTTTTACGTTTTACCCAGCACTTTTCGCTCGCGCGTGTGGTTAAACTTAACTGCACTGCGCCGGCAACACCGTATAATATATTAAAATACAAAGAAAAAGCCGAACTCTTATATTTTTTTTTCATCAAAAAAAAAAAAAAAAGAGGAAAGAAAGAAAGAAGAAGGAAAAAATCGAGCTCGTGCTTAGACTTTACGGCTGCCCCTCCTGAATGTCTTCTGCACGACACGCAGGAAACTCGTGCGCGAGATATATTAACGCGCGTGGCGGGCGCGCGCGAACGATACGGCGGAGTATTCTCTTCCTTTTTTTTGTATGTACGTAAGAAACATATTATCCAAAGACTTACGGCGTTCGCGCGGTGACTGATGAGAATACTCGAGCTTTGAGGCAAAAACACTTGTAAATTAGTCAAGTACTATACGCTCGCGTTACTTCTATCGTTATGTGTTGTTTTTTTTCCGTTAGCTCGTGATTCCGAGTCACCAAGCACGCACTGCACGTATATAACGTTTGCGCTGCGCTTTGGGGTTTGACAATGGAAATAGTTAGACGAAGCTTTCCAAGATTAATGACACAGCTAGTGTGCCTAGGCCCTGTAACCCAAGCCCTATGCTATATGTATAGGACTGCGCGCGGCGCTAATGCACAAGTTTAAACGCGAGTATAAGGCAGAGAGAGAGAGAGAGCGCGAGAGACTAGTATAGTACGTTCGGTACGTGTGTTGTAAGCCGCGCCGACTATATCCGGATTCGCGCGAGCTGTGCCACTCTCTTTGCTCATAATACGCATTTGTGGAATTGGGAGAGTAAGAGAAAAGGGAAGAAGAGGAGGTAGAGAGAGAGAGAAACGCTGATAATATTGTAATGAGAAAAGTTATATGTTGATTCGCGAAGATGATAATAATACGGATGTTCGCCTTTGATGTTCGGCATGAACGCGGCACTCAGACTTCATGCAGATGCGGCTGCGTGATGTGTAATGCGTGCGTGACGATATTTGCGCTCGATAATTGTAAATTAAAAAAATTATACATACGATAACATTCACCTGTTTTTAGCCCTCGCGCGGCATCAATAACGATTAATATAATATAGCTCCTCTTTTGGAAATAAGCCCCGCACGTGCGATTCCCGATTTTACCATTCGCTAATTATACGAATCCGGGGCATGGATTTGGGATAATTTTAATCCTCGCGCGCCTGCCTGACGCACAAGCCATCCGGTTAATTTTGCCATCGTGCTCTGCGTATATACGTATATAGATACAGATGTAGCGAGAAATTCTTTTGGCTTTTTCACTCTTCATTTGCGATCGAGAAGGACAAGAAGCGAGAGAGAGAGAGAGAAAGAGAGGAGGTAGCATTTTTTCTCATTTCCTTTATTTTTGGGATTTTCCGCCGCTGCTACGAAACCCACCCAGTCGTTGTTAAAATACCTTTTATCCTCTTTTTTTTTTAATGCCCTATTCGAACCTCTCCGATTTTTCCTCTCAATACCGATCGCTTTTGCGCCCTCGTGCAAATAGCCTAGATTTTTTATCGATCTTCGCCGCGCCGCGTTAAAACTCACCGTACCCCTTTACTGCCTTTTTTTTCTATTTCGGGAAGGCGCGCACAGCAACAGCAGCGGCAGAACGAGGGGCGGACGAGGAAAAGCGGGCCACGCGGCTATCGAAGCGTACATTTTTCATTACTGCAACTACGAATAACTTCTACCGTGCGAGCGTGTAATACACATGATAATTTACAAACACAGAGAGCTGCGTCGAGCCGACAATTAGCATATATCGACGTTTCGGTCGAATAAATCCGGGGCCACGTCCGTGGATAATGAAAACATAGAAAAAAGACGTACGGATTTCGGTTATAGCTGAGGGTTTTTTTTTCCGCCAATTCACGCGCGTCGTGCTTTTAATTAAAAATTGAAGGAGCAGTGTGGCTGAAGGAAAAAAAATTACAAAAATTCTAACGCGGGTGCAAAAAAAAAAAAGATAAAGAAGAAGAGGAGAAACTCGTGAAGAAGCTCCGTTAATCAAGATGCTTACACGCGTGCATTGCATGCACCTCTAGATATAGCCATGAGAAATCTCAAAGACGCGGGAAGGAGCCTCGGGCACGATGTTTACGCATTTAGCGCAATGTCGGAAGTTAATATAAACATTTTAAATCTTCAGCACCGGTTTTCCGCAAAAGTGGGTCTTGAAGGTGTGTGCTTCCTCTTCTTCTTTCTTTTTTTTTTCTCTTTCTTTTGCCCGTTTTCGCCGAGGAAACATACGCGAGTTCATTTTTCACTCTCCGAGGCAACTCTTGCTCTCTCTTTCTCTCTCTAACTCTTACCGAAAAACGTTTCCCCATAAGAGAAAAAGAAAGAATGGCCGTATTTCAATTTTATGGCTGGCAACATATCACTTTCCACACTTCAAAAATTTAGAGACTCGAGGCTGGCCCTTTTTAGAAAACTGCGCGCCAGAATACTTTCACGACGAATTATGCTTTACACATGTATAAGCGCACACGCGACCAAATATGCGTTTTCGCTTGCTTATGCACATAATATATAGTTGTCCATCTAATTGCACTTTATTCGACGGAGAAATAAAACGAGGAGCGGGGTATAAAACGGAATATCAGTTAAAATATCTTTTATCATCCGCTTACGGTTGGCCAAACTAAAAAGATTATTTTTGCCGCTTTTTCTTTGTACATTAAAGGAGCTATCTTAATTCTATCGCTTGGGAAACTGATGTTGCGCGACGCGCTATACTGCACCCGAGCTCTCTTCTTGCTTATAAGAGTTTCTTCTTGGATTATCGCTCTCTTTTATCCCGAGCGCACGCCGCGCTGACGATTTTCTTTCTTTTTTTTTTTTTTTTATTAAGAGGGTAAAAGTCCAAACATTCGATCGTAGAGTTTCTCCTCCTTTTTTCTCTCCTCTCTATATCTCTCATCTTTGTAACCTTTTCGCGCGCATGCGGAGAAATTTTACCGAGCTAACTGATTGTTGTGCTTTTTTCAACTTGCGTCTAATAATTAACGGCAAAAAAATTAATTACGGTGTTCTTTATTTGACGTATGTTATATACTAGCTGTATACGCCATGTTGTACAACTTTTCAAGTAAAAATATTGTCCTCAATTTTTATCTCTTCCGAGTAAGTGTGCTTTTTCTCTCTCTCTCTCTCTCTTTCTTTCTGAATTCCAATCTTTTGTTTTTTACTTCGTGACTGCGACGCCGAGAGAGAAAAAAAGGGAGGCAGAGAAAAGTTGATCGCCAAAGTATGTACGCTGCAAGTGCGAGATAATAGTAAATATTTTTCCTTCGCTCAAACTGTGTAGGATGGCAATTTTCATTAATTTTTTTTTCTTTTTAAACTGAAAAATCGCATCCATACAAACCATGATTATTGTGATTATAACAGGGATTACAGGGTGACTGACCCCGTAGATGGGTGGATTGTATTTTTAGTATAAGTACATATCCCGATCTTATTATCGCAATGAATATGTAGCGATGGTGCCATGTCTGCAACGAGAGCTTGTTTTAAAATTCACAATAACGTAAATAGCTTCAGAGTCCGGTGCGGTGGGCTGATATATGGCTTGTTTTTGCGAAGTGCATTGAACGGTTGCTAAGTTATAAATTCATCTCATTAGTTAAACTGTCATGATTTTTGGAACTAAGAGAAAGCATAAGTCGGGCGAAATGCGTTGGATGGGGCTCATAGGAATAAATGAAGCGCGACATTTGGCCTGACTGTACAATTGTGCGTTGACTATATTACAAAAGGATTAAAGGAAGGTATTGTTTTTATTTTGTACTCTTAGATAGAAAAGAACAATTGGATTTTGATGAGAAAATTCATACTCTTTTCGTAATTGTGCACGCATGCAGATGTTTTTGTAGACGATTGCAGTTGCTCGATTTTTCGCGGGATTAGAAATCAGTTATGAGGTTGCGAGTAATGTTAATGAATAGTTATTGCTTACGATTAGGATAATTTTTATTAAAATATTAATAAAGAACATGTACTTGGAGAAAGAATCAATTAATAATTGAAATGTTGAAAATTGATTCAACAACAATACTTTAAAAAACAAATATCAACGATGTGTCATTGATATTTTAGTTAAGATATGAAACGTAAGTGAAGGGTTTTCAAAGTCACGACAAAATTAGACACAGTTTGAAATGTGATTTGTGACAATTTTCACATTCGAAAGATCTGCTACGGTCATGTACTGAATTAATGTGAACTTTTAGGGTTTCCTTGCGACCAAATGATTTATAACAAATCTCACACTGATTTAAAGTTTTTGACCCGGAGTCTAGGTAATAACGTCCAATTTATACTATGGTTTAATTGATTAAAGCCACTCAAGTTAAAAAAATGCAGGTAGTTCAATTCATTATCATAAAGCCTATTAATTTTTGTAGTGTTCTCGGCTTTTATTTGCTAATACAACGAAAACGTGTTGAAAAACCGGACCGAAAATAGTGAAAAATATTGAATTTTAGTTACGTAAGTTTAGTTACGGCGTATGTACCCGTGAAATAAACTGTTTATGTCAAATTAAAGATACGATTAACATGAAAGTATTTGTGAGAGACAGCCCTAATATGGTAAGAGGTCTTATAAGTGATATACATGCTGGTGGGATTCCATCGAAGAACTATTTTTGCTGATTTTCATTTATTGGTCTCCTAAAGTAATGCTGTTTATGATAAAAAATCAACGCTTTGTCTCTCCCCGTACTCATCCCCTTTCATCAGCGTCGAGATTAAAATCATTTTAATTTTACAAGTATACATTTTAAATATTCGTATTCTCTTACTCACGAGTTTTCAATCGGCAATATTTTTCGGTAAATCAGAGTGATTACTTCTGAATATGAATCACTAGAACTTTTTTTGTAATCATAAAGTTCTGCATTCGAATTGCATCCATCGACGCGCGAGCGAATCGTTTATCACGCGCGAAAAAATCCAGATACATGCGAGCAAGTGCGATTGACGTACTTGTTGCGCTTTGATTTTTTTTTTATTTTTTTTTTTTTTTAATCAGCAGAAAGTCACGAAGTCGGAAAACGACGCTTTCCTCGGCACTACTTGCATCGCAGATCCAGAATAACAATCATTAAAATTAAACGTTTATATATTATTTTCACGAGGTGTATGAAAGAATAAGGAAGCACACAACTTCTTCAAGCATACACACACACATAGAGACTTGTATTATTTCTGAGCGGTTTCCCGTGCGCAGCAGCACACGTCGCTCTACTTTTTCTTATCTTTTAACAAGTTCATATATAAAAGCCTCCGCACAAGTAAGGCAGGCGCGCTGCAAAGTCGCGCGTCGTCTTCCTCCTTCTCATCCACTCTTATTTTAACTTTGAATCTTTTTATCCTTTAAAAAGTCTCAAGCAGTTTCCCAGATGCTTTTTCCTCTCTGCGTATCTATGGGTGTAGGTGTATTTGTGTACATATACGTATGCGTTGGCATCGACTGTGTGCAGTTTATATTTTTTTTTTTGCCTTCGACGCCGCACCGTTGTGAACACGGCGAGGAAATTCGCCTTTAAACGTTTGATACATTATATCGCGCGCGGTCGTACGATGTTTTTGAAAACGATAGACCCTCGACTTTTACCGAAGGCTTACAACGTCGAGTTTTTTTTTCTCGCACGCAATTCTAGGGCGAATTTCATACGTATACTCTTAGACTCGGCGCTCGCTCGCTGATTTCATTCGTTTCAACTGCGCCGCTGCTAGAATGCGAAAATAAAAACTCGCTCGCACTGCACGACCTCTCGACGCTCGAGGAGAGCGGAGAGCATGTGGAATTCCTCTCTTACTTTTACACCACCCTCGGCGATTACGATTGAAATAACAGTGTGATTAAAATTATATACTTTTCAAAAGTGGTTTTTTAGAATTAAAAATGTAATATTATTTTTTTTTCGCTCGCGTAATTGTGTATCGGATTAACGTGACCTTCTTTTCTGTTTCTAAGGGTTCGCGATACCGAAGTTGTATGGATGTACTAATACTTTGTGACGCTTTTCTTTTCTCTCTCTCTCTC
This sequence comes from Trichogramma dendrolimi, assembly GCA_034770305.1. Classification (NCBI taxonomy): domain Eukaryota; kingdom Metazoa; phylum Arthropoda; class Insecta; order Hymenoptera; family Trichogrammatidae; genus Trichogramma; species Trichogramma dendrolimi. The sequence continues at coordinate 110,821 of JAPMIB010000181.1, forward strand.
TCTCTCTCGGTCTCCATATACTTTTTTAAAAAGTTCAGCCTTTTGAATTCGGATATGAATTAAAGCCCCAGGCAAGGCGATCGAGAGATTATACGCCGTACATAGTATTTTAGAGTCTCGTTCACGTGTGAAAAAAGTTATTAAAAAAAAAAATTGAAGGGAAAACGAAGGTTTGAAAAAAAATCCACTCTAGCTGGAAAGTAGGTTGGATGTCAAAATACGAATAGGGTACGATATTCAAATGTTTTATGACATTGCAGTTTCCAAACATTAGTTTTCTTGAACTTTTCGAGGTACTCCCCGGTGCCTCGTATTCTTCTTTCGATCATTTTAAGTAGAAATTAATGTCCAACGACAGCTCCGCGCTAGAAATTACATTACGTGCCGGTTTTTCGTTGTAAAGTTTGTAATACGAATCCCACGCGCGCGCGAGCTTAATGAAAATTTTTGGGCAGCTCGCTGGAAAACTAATCGCTAACAAACACGCGGAGCTGCTGCTCCGGTTGCCGAAGCAACCAATTAATTTGGCCCGCGCGCACCGAGACCGTGTCATCTAAATTGATTTACCTATATATTTGTTTCGCCAGTCAAAGTAATAGAATCCGAGCCGTATACTGAGTCGTTGTTTGGAAATCGATTGGAAGTGCATTACTAATTTCCGGCCCTCGCCATTCTGTTAATGAAGTCGAGGGTTTGTTGATGTAACTCAAGCCTACTGGTTGATAATGATAATAACGACGACGACGGCGACGACGATGATGATAACGTTATATTGCTTCTGCTGGAAATAATTGTGATTACATTTCGGACGGTGTTTTTTTTGGCGTCTGAGAAAAATTACATTTCCATCGTGGCGCGCGCACGGGAGCACGAAAAGTCCGTGTCAGTGTCGAGTAAGACTTTTCTTCTCTCTTTCTTCGCAATTGCCGAAATCGGTCTTCGCCCAGAAAACAGCTGAAGTGAGAAAAATTGCGCCATACGTTGCGCGAGTAACTAGATGGTGCATACACCCACACAAAGTCGCGTTTTTCCATCCTCGCTTTGTTCTACTTTCCCGCTGCAAGTTTTCTCTCTTCTCTCATCCTTTCTCTCTCGTTTTTTTGTTGCCCCCGCGCTCATCCGCGTCCATCCTTCCGCGCTTCTATATAATATAGCTCTGGCTGCGGCGCGCTCGAATTAGCTTTTCTCTCTGCTCCTCGCGCGTACCGCGCACCTCATTTTCCTAGACAATTAATTTTTCTCCGACGCCCGAGCTCGGGATCACGAGCTGCTTCTTCATCTCGACGAAATATTCCGTCATTAAATTTTTCCGCTTATCATGGCTTCTTATTGCTGCTGGATGTGCCGACTGTCACGCTCACCTGATCATTTTCATATAAAGCCGGCCGGGGCACGTGCGGCGCGCCGTATACTATAAGCCTCTCGGCGTAAAAAATTTAATCCTTCTCTCTCTCTCTCTCCTCGCTCTTCGCTCTGCTCTGCTCTCTTGCGCTCAGGCACACGGAGTATACTCTCTGCACTCCCTTGCTAACTGCTAAAGCTTAATCTATTTTAAATAGGGCTCTCGTGTGCATGTGTGGCACGTTTGGTGTGGGTGTGTGCACGCGGTACGACGACGACGACGACGTAGACGCGGCGGAGGCCAAATTCTCACACTTGTGCGCGCGCGCCACCCCGCTAAGTGTAACTATCTCTGCTGCAGCAACGTCGCGTTGCTTCTCTCTCTCTCTCTCTCTCTCTCTCTCTCTCTCTCTCTCTCGTTTGGGAAATCTTCGTCGAAAGTTTTCGGTAATAAATGCGTATGTACTCGGTAACGATGGTGGCGGCGGCACCGCCAGTAGAAGCAGTAGAAGCAGTAGCAGCAGCAGCAGCAGTGGCACTAACGGCACACCAGCTGCACAGCCCTTATTTAATAATAAACGCTCTCCTGAAACCTTAATACCGGCGCGCTGAACTCGCTTAATGTCAATTTGTTTATGTTATTTGATTCATAAGGCGACGGCGGCGGCGCGACGGCGGTGGCATACTTTGTGTAACGAGATTTTTGGAAAATTATTTTTCATCGAGAGCCGCACGCGCGTCAAGATCGAATGAAGATCTGCTGCTCCACGCGACACGCTACGGCCGTAAAAGGGGAATTCAATTTAAAAGTTATTTCAACACAGTGAGGAGCGAGTTTCTCTACCCAGCCTCTCACTCTCTCTCTCTCTCTCTCGTTCCTCGCTCATCCTCCTTTTTGCTATCTGTCGCTGCTGTGTTTTATTTTATTTTTTCAATTTTTTTCCTCCTGTCGTCGTTGTCGTTGTTGCCAAAAGCTAATCGTAATCATGCATTTTCATAGTTTACGCTTTAATAATTTTCGCAGCTGCACGCGCAGTGTGGAACACGCGCAACGCATCGCTTCGCGTTCAATCATTGCAAATTAATATGTAATCCAATTAATGTCGAATATTAAGCACGAGGCGGTAATATCTCTCTCTCTCTATGTGCCTGCGACCCGCGAGCAAAAATCCGTGCGCAACTACTCTACAGAGCTCTAGCTAGCTAGCACGTGCATCACCGCGCCCCAGCCTCCGAAAATCTATATCGAGAGATGAGAGAATTGCGTAGCAGTGGCTCGATAAGCATCCACGCGCACTCGATTAAGCGTATAGGGCATTTATCCGTGGCGCCCAAAGCTATTCCGATAGATTATCATCTTTTGCCATTTAGTTTTGGTATGTAAGCTCTCTCTCTCTCTCTCTCTCGTACGCTACGACTACGCGTGCGAGTGTAGTAGTATGATTTTTTTGATTATTTTTGTCTTATTTTTTCTACCGTCATAAATTTAATTTCGAAAATTCCGAACTCATACGCGGTAATAATAATAATGAGTGTATGTGAGCACGAATCTCGTCACGAATTTAAACGTACGCATCAACGCGCACATATAGTACGTAAAATTTCAGTCGCGGATCCGCAAGCGCAAAATTACCAGGGCACCTATTATTTACGTATGTTTGTAAACAGCAGCAAGCCGAGAGCCCCGAGATCCGAGAGTGAAGCTCGTCGCGCTATATATAGTTAACATTTATCCAAAACGTATAATGAATTTCACGCAACGATACATAATATATATTACGCGACTCTAATATGTATAAATATACCTTTTATATATATGATCGTTGAAAATACGCGAGCTTCGGTATAATAAAGTTTGAAAAGCTGTATAAATTTAAGTCGCTTGCCCATATAGATATATATACCATATATATAAATGCGCACACATATAATCGCGTAAATATTACAAGGGTTTAAAGCATAAAAGTACAGTGGACTCGTAAAGCTTATCTCACTCTGTGCAGGTGCTTTGGGGGTGGACAAAAAAACACACACACACACGGAAACGAAAGCATACATTTTAAACTATAAGCCAAATAGGAAGGAAATAGTCGTACGAATGGTGAAACCTTCACGGGCCATGTAACGTGTACACGTGTTTACGTTCATCGACGAGACAGAAAGAGAAACTCATTGTTGAGTGTAAGATAGACGATTTATTACTCACGACTCGATTATAAGGCTCGACATACGTATATAATTACGTATACGTATAAGTAGTGAGTCTCGTGCGAAGACGAAAGTTCTCTTTTTGAAAAAAAACCCAAAAATGGTGGACGCGGAAACGGTCGCGCTGACCATCGTCGTGTGCTTTTTGACTTTTTTGGTCGTCATCGCCGCGCAGCTCCTCTACATCGGTCTGCTGCTCAGCAACGACGAGGTGATCATAAGGGTGAACATATTCTGGAGGAGTCGCATGATTCGGCCAGGAAGTTAGAAACAACTTCCGAGAGAAACGTTCCCTGCCAAAAACGACGAAAGCTCAAAAAGGATATATTAATTTCAAGCGCAAGTAATAAATTTCAATCTGCGCAAAGTCACATTTCTCCTTCTCGCTCGCTCCTTCGCTCGCGCAGCGCAGTCGCGAAACATTCGCGCGCGCGTTTATACCCATGAAATAATGACGAAGACGCGCTCGAGAGCAAAGCCGAGTTACACGTACTACTACTTCACCGTATCACTTAGACTCGATCCTCCTCGCCTGCCCCGCGCGCGTTTACACAGCAGCGACTCAAATTTCCCACGGCGCGCGGCCTCGGTAAATTGTCTTTAAAACCTTCCAACCTTTCACTCATCATCCTCATCATCGTCGTCGCGTCGTCATCCTGTGAGCCAAGCGGGAAACTCTTACTCTACTCTCTACGCGCGCCCTCGCCTCCTTGCGTTACATAATACACGACGTATATATAAACCCTCTCACTCACTCGCGGCACTATGGAAAAACTCAAAGTTTGCCAGGCACGGCGCAAATCATCGCTTCATTATCTCATACACATTGTGGAAAATTGCGATAATGCGTTGATGTACGTGTGTCTGTATATATGTGTATATATTTATAGCGCTGGTATAGAAGTAGAAGCTTCATCGTCGTCGAGGCCCAAACCAGTCCTTCATCTTCCAATATTGAGTTTCATCAAGCGAGCGTGCCAAGCATCATCGAAAATTAACGCGACCGACTTTGCCGGGAGAACTCGTTCCTCCGCGGCTGCTCTGCACGAGGCTGGCGTCGTTTATGCCTCGTGTGCCTTAAAATCAAGACACGTTTATGTACAACTGCTGAGAGTGCGGGGAACCGACGGTTTTTTGTTTCTTATACGCCGCAAACTTTCTTCATTAGTATAATCAACCGCGTCGACGTAGAAAAAGGACTCTGTGTTATATAAGACATCGAATTAGCGTGGGAGCATAAATCGCGATCGAAGCACATCTGAACTTTTGCATCGCGGATGCATATATATTTCGAATTTTCTCAATGAACGAGTCGAGAGCTTGCAAATATATATATATATATCCCCGCTGCATTATGTAGAGTAAGTTTCAAATTGACTTCGATCGGATCAAGGTAGATTCGCGCGACACTGGGCCAGACGAGGCAGAATAAGCCGGATCTAACGGACAAGATAAGAAATTTGGCTTACCATTGCGATGTAAATGAAGCAAAGAGATGTAATTATACCGGTTTTTATGATATTAACCGTTGACAATGAATTGTTGCGTGAAAAAAAGTTAAAATTTTAACAAAAATTCCAGTTTTACGTAAAAACTCAGTAATGGTAGAATTATCATTTTTGATGAGATTTTACTAATCTTCGCTTCCATTAGCAAATTTTTATATATTAAATTTTTAACATAAATTATAAAGTAATTGTAATTGTATGTTTATAAATAGATAATTGAGCTGTAAAAATTATCGCCGCGTATTAGTTATATCAGACGAAAAAGTAAAACGCGGCACTGTTATATTGATATGAATTGCGTATAGTAGAGCAGATGAGAGATGATGAATATTCAAACTCATTTTTAACTGTACATAAAGAATCTCGAAATCTGATAATCATTCTTGTAGAATTAAAATTTTAATACAAAAATATAATTATGTAAGATTCGGTGATAATCAAAGTTACGATTTGATCGAATTTTTTTTCTCTTTTTTACCCTACATAGAAAGCAATGAAAATTTTCTCCAATGAAGTATCCTAACGAACTAACGAAATAAATAGATTATATCTGCCGGCAATCGTCGATCGCCACGCTAACGCTGCCGCTGCTGCCCTATATATAACGACGTCTCCGACGGCGCGGAGCGATGAGCCACGCGTCAGTGATTCATTTCGCGATTGAATATATAAAAGACGCTTCGCGCTCGATAATTGCTTTTCTCGCCCTGGACGCGGGCGTTGCAATAGCTGCCGCCACCGATCGAGGAAAAGAGATTTTCATTTCAATGCGATGCAATATACACACCGGTAAACATCTATTAAAAACTATACATAAATTTGCAATCCAATGAAAATGAGCTTTTCGATCGAGCACATATTTTGTCTGTTCTATTATATACAGTAGCTCTCTTTCTCTCTGCCGTTAAACGGGTGTAATACGAACGAGCTGGCGCGAAAACAATGATGAATCGTCGATACTTCTGCCGTTGTATATATACAGGTATCTCTCTCGCGCGCAGAGCTTTTGCGGGTGGTGCATTATATAATAGGTACACTCGCACGTGTATACATCGATGCTCGCTGCGTGCCGATGTGGCTGCACACATTTTTGCGCGCGACGGCGTTGGAATTCACCCGAGTGATGAATGTGATTTTATGTTTGTACATTACACGAAAACACGCCACATACATACACAGTACTTACACCGGGGGATGGAGCTTCTTTTTTTTTCTTATGCTTGCTGCTGCTGCTGCTTCTTCTTCTTCTTCCTCTGTGCTTCTTCGCCATTTTTTTCCTCTTTACGAATTTTGCGCGTGTTTTAATATAACCGTATTCATGGCGCTCCGTGCGAATATTTATGGCTTTTAAACTTTTGAATCCTTATGCGCAGAGCTCGCGAGTATTAAAATATGCTACTCGGACGTTTACGCGAGATAAGCGCGGTACATGTGTATTACAGGAAATGACGTCCAGAATTCCGAGATGCTTTTTTTCCTCTCCTCTCGTGTCCCGAGTTATTATAATTTCTGGGTTTTTTCGCGTAAAAATCATTTACTCAAATATAACAGTCGGTATTTAATTAAAAAAACGTAAAAATTATCAGAAAATAATATGATTGTTCGACAATCGATTATCGTGGTCAGACCACGCGAAGTAAACACAACGATTAAAATTATAAACAAAATATAACGAAACAAAATTAACGAGTAATTATTTAAACGATCTCTTCCTTTCACGTGGTAGGATCGTCGACAACGATATTTGGTACTTGGACGCTTTGAACGTCGCGAAGCTGCCTCTGCTTCTGTTGCTGCTGTTGTTGCTTCTTCAGCCCGGGCGAATAGCACTTTCGAATCTCCGAGACCGGTCGGATCGCGGCCTTCTCCGGCGTGGGCAGCATGTTGAGCGACCTACGGCATACGCTGATGGTCGACCGGTCGAGATCGAGCCTGGACCTTCGTGGCGTTCCTTTTTTCGTGTACATCGGCGACGACAACGACGCAGAAGCAGTAGTCGAGAGTCTCGGCGAGTTGGATCGTTGACACGACTGCGCGAGGCGTCTCGGTGTTCTACGCCTCGGTGTCCGGCAGCTTGGACTCTTGGCTTTTGAAGTAGTAGCCGCTGCAGATGTTTGATTTTTATGCACAGGCACGAAGCTCGGGTGCGAAGTACCGACACCGGTTTTCAGAAGCTTCGATTGGTAAAACCCAATCAGCCTCTTGACCGTACAAGCCAACGATCCTCTATTAACTCTCGTCGTCTCGGCCTCGTCGACGTCGTTCCCGGCTATGCTCTCGAAGTGTTTAATTATTTCCGAGACCCTTACGTCGCACAAGGGGCTCCGGCAGTGACAGTCGTCGAATTCGTGCACAATCGTTTTTAATAAATTGAACGTCTTCGCCGAGAGGGGGAAAACTCGGTCGATACTGTTGTTGTTGATGTTGTTGATGTCGACGGTGCTGTCGTGATCGTTGGTGAAAATCGACGACTCGCACGAATCGAAGAAAACGTCATCCTCGCACACCATCGGCTTCGTGAAGACGCCGTTCTCCATTTCTCTCAGCAGCTGTACAACAACGTAAAACGTGAGCACGCGTAAATAGTCGGATACACGTTCAGAGAGAGAATTATATGGTTTACCTTTTACGATCTTCGACCTCTACTTTATACCGGGGCCAGATTTGGCACGAAGCTTATATATCGTATATAAAATAATATATATATAAGCTTCCTTGGACGAAGCTCGTCTCGGATATCGCGCGATATTCGCCACCAAGTATAATCCCGGGCCGAGTAGTAGTAGCGTCGCTCGCTCGATCGGAATAAAAAGTCAACCAGTATTAATCTTGGATTTAAATAATGCTCCGAGCTTAAGCCCTCTCTACAATGTACAGATATATACGTACACACGGGCAAGTAAAGGGAAACCTTTGCCTCGGACATTTCTGTATACTACGTTATACAGGGAGGAAGAAAGGGGGGAAGGGGGGGCTGACGGACGAGACGCGATGTTCTCTCACTCTGTCTCTTTCTCTGTCGTCGTCGTCGTCGCGCGCGCGTACGCTGTCATCCGCAGAAACTCAATCTAAACAGGCCATACACACAGCACAGCTTTGCTTACTCTATCGCTCTCCGGTTCTCTCTCTCTCTCTCTCTCTCTCTCTCTCTCTCTCTCTCTCTGTTTGTGTATTGAAGGCAATTGGACGTTGTTGGGATTGGAGCCGCACGGAGATTTGCTTTGCTGCGTGCGCGGCCGTGCCGTATACAGTATTTCTCTCTGCGTCAAGCTCGGTCCTCTCTCTCTCTCTGCGCGCGTCATATTCGCGCTTTTAATTGAATTATTCAAGTATGTAATATATGTATAAAGCATCGTTAACGCTTATACATAGCAGCTGCAGCTCGGATAAATACATACATTTTTTTATATAAATAGTTTTAATCGCAGCTTTTTATGTGTATAGAGCAAATAACGTTTGTACATTTGCAGTATTCAGTTTGTTCAGCAAGCAAAATAGGCCAAGTATTTCATGACTAGAGGCGAGCTTGTTATACAAAGGGCCTTATGTATATAAGATGCAAAAAAAACCCTTATTGACACAAACGTCGTCGTATTCGCCTGTGAAGTCGCTCGCTATATGCCATTTAATAAATGAAAAAGAAAAACGATGAATTTCGAATACCAGAAGCACTGCACGATCGCTGTGGAAATTGAAATTTCAGCACCTTTCCTCGAACATGGCTAAAGGATCACTGCTGTGTATATCGGTATGCATGTGTGTGCGTGTGCGTAAAGCATTTACAAAATGACTCGGTAACTTCCTCTCGAGCTTTTTGCGCAAGCACGTGCGAGCTTTCAAGGGTGGACGGGCTGCTGCATGGCACACAAGTCTCCTGTGAGATTTTCGCTGCTTCATCTCTCTTTTTTTCGGTAGGTATATATAAGGCAACATGCACTCTCTCTCTCTCTCTCTCTCTCTCGAAGGCGTACAGTCGAAATAATATATGAAAGCACAAGCGCCACGCGCGCGCGCGAGGAAAGAGAAAGAGAGAGAGAGAAAGAGAGAGTTTGAATTAATGAAGTGCGCGCGGGAATACCGATATATATATGATACGTATATTATGCGCGCGAAGAAAAGAAAAGAACAAATGAAGTACGTTATATACGTGCTCGCATGCTACTTCTTTTGCCCTCGAGTGTTTTCATTAATCAAGCGAATAATTCATCTTATATACTCGACTTTCTTTTTACTTCTTTACACAGTCTCTCTCCCTCTCGCGCGTGTACTCAAACGAATTTTCATTTCTTTTGTACCAGAGGCACCGAAAGTTTCCGCGCGCGCGTGAATTATTATGATTATTATTACCCGGCTGATGATCATCAGCAAGTATCGAAGAGGGAGGAGGAGTCGGTTTCTTTTCAATTTAGTCAGCCCGAGGAAAAGGTTAATTATCTCTCTATCTTTCTCTCGTGAAACATCCAAGTTGATGGGAAGCAAGGAAAAAAGACTCTCATATATATGTATCGTATCATTCGAGCGTTGGAATTAAATTTTTTTAATTAACGGCCAGGCAAACATAGCCCTGAGGCTTGCAAAGAAACTATCAAGTGCCGAGTACATATATATCCTCTCTTAATATATGGCTAATTCTCTGAGAAATCGAATGGCCAACCTCTTTTTTTGCTGGCATGAAAAACTTGTACTTTTTCGTTTCTTACACGTCCTCGAACGTCCTTAAAATTGTTGGAACCATCTATGACGCTTTTTCATAGGCCTGAAGTTGGTGTACTTTGGAAATGTATGATTGATACTATAATATTAGAAAAATTTCTGGCTCAGTCCTGAATCATTTTACACTCACCGTTTGATTTTTTTTCTCGGTAACGAATTTAAATATAAATTTTCCTAGCACGGCCGCTCTACTTGAAAATTAATTTACAATTATCAAAGTTTAAATTACGTGTTATAACACAAGATAAAGCTTTTAATTTGGTTCACATAAAAGCAACAAGTTTGAAAGGTAAGCATGATGAGAGAGTAACAAAAAATTAACCATACTGTTTTAAAGAACCTGACCGCCTTTAATCTAATGAAACTATATTTACAGAAGTGTGTGAAACCCCAAATAATATTATTATTCCTGTGCATTGTATTACTGTTTTTCAGAAAAGGGATTTTTAAAAATATTTTATAATTTTTTACTCTTTTTCAACATTTTTTCCGAGCTTTTTAACATTTTTAAATTTTTCGGTGTTAGACTTGGAAAATTTGTGTACATTTTGAAAGTCTAAATTTTTTGATGTTGAAAGTCCGAATCAAACTTAATTAGTTATAAAAAATAACAAGTTTTTCATGTGACCAAAAATAATTTTTTGCCTACGATTTTCTAGGCAATCAGCCGTATACGAACAATTCCATTCGAAGTTATAAATGTATACGAAGTGAAACCAAGTCATTATGATTATAACAGTAGAAAAATTACATTATTTTCTATAATGAATAATAAACGTTTTTCAATCAATGATGGTAGTATCGTGAAACTAAACTTTTTATAGCAAATTTCACCACAGCATTTTCCTCCATGAATTAATTTGAAAATTAAATTATTTTTTACTCGACAACCATCAACCTCCCGGAAAAATTTTGTAGATTAAAAAGCTTTTAAAATCGTTCAAAAAATATGTGCCAATGTTTTTTTAAACATTTTGGATTATTCAAAATCTAGTGCAATTTCAAATTCCTGAAGTGGTCTATGACCTCTAGTAACCCTTTCTGGAACTTCAATAAACGGTTATCAAGGTATATCAAATTCGTCAAGTGACAAAAATTTCAATTACGATTTAAGCCTCGAATTGCAAGTATTTTTTTGATTGAAATTGCTCACATGTAACGTGCTGCACGGAAAACGAAGATTCCGCCGCTGAATCGAAGCGTCCTTTGTTCGTTACGTCGAAAAAAAGCCTATAACATTCGCGAGCGAATGGAGGATTATGTCGGTCGTTATACGCGTGCGAAAACGAGAACGACGAGGACGACAACACGCGTTTAGATATCTGGTTGCTTGCCAAACGCCATCTCCTCCCCTTAGCTTTAATAAGCTCCACCGAAACTTTGCGAAGATGTAATAAAAGCTCACACCTCGTCGCCGTTGCGCCCGTTGCCATAGTTCGTTCGAGCGCTCGCGTCTTCGTTACATAAAATATCCTTGTGTACGAGATCAAGCCAATGGTTTGGCCCACGTTATTATTTGTTCTTTTTTTTCACGAAATAAACGTTAACGTTGTTTTAATATTTATCGGCCGTTACGTGTAGAATAATTTAGCTCCCCGATAACGATCGGGCGATGGGCAGCAGGTTCGAGCCTAGCTACCACCCCCCGGCCGTGCGTTGATCGTTTCGCGAATATTTTTACGACTTTTTTCACGCTAATAGATTGAAACGACGCGAGGGTATTTATATACATCGGTGGTATATAATACGGTTATTTCGGTCACGCACTACACTACCCTGTATTAATTTCGACGAGACAGCGTTGTTAATGATTTAAACTAAAAACGAATTGATGCGATTTATTTCCATCTGAGATTGGATTATGTGTATAATATAATACGTTTTAACGCCTCATAAACGAAATCAATGACACTCTAATATTGCAAAAGGCTATTTTTAACTATTTTATTTAACGGATCGAAACGACCAACGTGCATAACACATCTAAAATTATAGAAACTTTGTTGCCACTTGCAGATTTACAGATAAAGGTACATCGACATCTGGTGGCTAAGACATAAAGTAGAACTATCGCATTAAAGTGATAAAAACTGGTTCAAATTTCATCGAACAATTCATTTGTCATTTTCACGAAAATCGATCTACTTGGTGGTTAATGGGTCCAACCAAAGTCTATAACCCTAGAATAAAGCGCAAAAAACTACATAAACCTAAAGATTTGTTTGTGGATAGTCAAGCCAAGGATAAAATGAAAATTTTCAAACTCTTTTTTCGAAATAAAACTACTTGAATATCTTCATTTTGTAATTTTCTAAACATTAAGCAAGTTTTTTTTTTCAAAAAGTACTCGGTAGAAATCCTGAAATAAATATTTGAGAGTTTTCATCTGAATCTTGGCTTTCGTATCTCCTTAAACGATATTTTAGCCACCTAATGTCACGATTGAAGGTAGTTGTTATAACATTCCTCTCTCATGTTACAATGCGTGCGACACATTTTCATGCAAAATACCGAAAATTTCGCAGCGCAAGCAGAAATTGTCTCGTGTGCTAGCGCATAATAACCCGACGCGACTCGCTCGTCGTCGTCGTTCTCGCCCAGACGGTCAATTACGTTATGCTACACAGATTCCCTTATGTGCAGCACACCCACACACACACACACACACACACACATACACATATTTACATTTGGCTTGGAAGTTTGAAGCATTTCTCACTCACTCAAGTCGCAAAATTTTGCATTATTATTGCAGCGGCAAAGCGGAAAAACGGAGGCGGGCAGCGTAGTTGGGCCATGACGGCTGGCCTCTTCCTGTTGGGGTGTGCCTTAATAGCTGGTATCGGCTTGCCTTTGGCTCTCGAGCTCAGGAGCTCGAATCTGTTGGAAGCCAGACTGAGGGTAGTGAGGAAAATTCTCTCCAAGACTCCGCTCATCGATGGGTAAGTACATAATTTAGGTACAATCACATTGCCTTGCAAAACTTTTATATTTTCATAAGTATAATATATCTCCGATGGTACTATTAAACGCAGGCTAAAAACATTAAACCGTGAACTTAAATAATTTTAATTTATTCTTTGGTTATAATTACAAGAGCAGCTATACGAGCTATCATTACCACGTATTTAAAACATTTTTTTTCTTTTACTCTTTTATATATATCGTGCGTTTTATTTGAAATTATAATGAAAATTAATTATCAAAATCCAGGCCGAGCCTAGCAATAACGAGACTTAAAATAAAACACATAAGATAATCTCTATATATTCTTTTACTTTCTCTCTTAAACATACATTCGAGCCGCTGCTTTTTTCCCCATAACTGCAGCGCAAGCTCCCCTGCCCGAGTAATATTTAAAATTATAACGCGCCGTGGTAGTAGAGATAGATTATTTTCTGGATATTAAATTGCGAAAATAATTTTGATGCGCGTCCAAAGCTGATCTGATATCTGAACGTAACTGCGTCGTATTTTTTTTTCTTTCAACAATTTCATAATGTACGATAATTCGAGTTAATTTCTTCGCTATCCACTGACATGCGAATTTGACGTTTTGAGCTTTTGAGCTTGCCGTTTACATAGATTCCACATGTCCTTGATTGTGCAATCGCACATACATGTATGCTGCTGCACACTTAAACCTAAAGTAAATCAAGCCGTGATTACTCGGCAGAAGTCATATTGACGCGCGGGAGTGTCTCGGTGCGCAACGTAAAATCAACATTGGAACGCGACGACGATGATCATCGACATCGTTGCTGGGGAGGAAACGTTCACCTCCTTTTCACTCTCTTCTTCCCTCCCCTCCTCCCGAAAACCATTCCAAATGTCCCACAATGAAGCTTTTGCCAGCCGCGCTCAATTTGTATACATATACATGCTGTATAAATTTGCGGTGATCATTGCCGCACGGTGTTATAAATACGGCAAGCTCCTAGTGGCGGTGTGTGCGGCTACAGTGCGCGCGCGGCCTCGTTTGCCATCTATCTCTCTCTTTCTCTCCTCTCTCTCTCTCTCTCTCTCTCTCTCTCTCTCTCTCTCTCTCTCTCTCTCTCTCTCTCTCACGCAGGAGTAAAGCTGTACATGTATCTCTTTTTCTCTCTCTATCTCTCTCTCTCTCTCTCTCTATCTCTCTCTTGGTCTGTCCCACCCACTGCAATCGCGCATAATGTAATTTAATTAACGCTCGCTCGGCAAGCGACTGTAAGCTATTTACACAATGCGCGCGCGCGAGCAGCAGTAGCAGCAGCAGTGGCGATTATACACGTACATATACCGAGTCGCATGTGCACAGCTAGTGCAGCGAACAAAAGCACAAGAATATATATTGCACTCACGCACACACACATATAGAAAGCATTACGCAGCAGAAAAGTTGGAAAATTCATAGGGTGAAATACTCCGTATATAATTAAATTATCGTGCGCGCGCGCGCCGCCGCCGCCACGCTGTTATTTCAAAGGCTCACGGGGCCAAGATTAGTCAGACGAATAAATGTAATAGCTCCGTGAACTGCAGCGGGCGATTCATTCGATTATTACATGATAATTGCGAGTTTTATACGAGCCGCCGAGCGAAAACATCGCAAGCCGTAGATATACATAATATCGTGTATATATGTACGCCGTGCGTACAAAATTTTCCAAGCGGAAGATAGAGAGAGAGATAGAACGAGAGAATATCCTCGCCCAGGGATTTTCACATTTTTTTTGCTCAATGGTCCATAATTTTTTACCCGCGAGAGACTTCATGAGTATACATAAAAAAGCGCAGTGTGTCAAGGCGTTATATCGAGTTCGAGCAGCGCGAAAAGTTTCATCAAGAAGAGAGATACGAGGTCACACACACACAAGCACGTGATAAAAAAAAGTAGTTTTCTCGCGCGCGCAATATCGTTGTAAAGCCTCGAGATTCGCAAGCTTTCTGATGCTGCTGCTGCGCGCCAATATATAAATTAGGCCGGGTATATATCGAGGACTTTGAGCGCGCACGCGACAATTGATTTGGCTCAGGCGCGATCGATTGTTGTCGGGCAATTCGGAATGATACTGCCGGGTCGCTGAGCTGCTGCTGCTGCTGCAGGCGGTGCATCGATGGGCATATACACCGGGCAATTTATCGCGCCACGTCTCTTCGATCCCTCGAATGCTAGCTCTACGGGGGAAATCGACGATCACTTGTTATCCTGCCGCTCGCTGTGCTGCCAGCGCACGTGTTGTTGAACTTTGCCGGAGCCCGGCATCGGATTGCGAGCTTGCGCGTCCTTTATAAATGCATAATACCGCGAAAACAAAAGCGAAAATTTCGACAACTAACGGACGAACTGAGCGAGAGACAGGGAGTCGGACTGACAGATATATAGTTAACTCGCAGCTGCGCGCGAGTTGGGATAACTCCGTTACGCGAACACTGCGTGAACAACAATTTGAATAGCTTTAAAGTTGAACGAGTGTACAGCTTCGAGGGCAGCTCGCTCAGTCACAATTTGTCGCTCATCGATTTCTCTCCATTGCAGTCACAACAATTTCGCGTGGACGCTGCGCAAGCAGCGCGGCAGCACCCGACTGCGCGACGTGCCCTTCGACGAGGACCTGTCGAAAAACAGCTCGTGGGGCCCGAGCTGGCAGACGGACCTGCTGCGGCTGCGCCGCGGCATCGTCGGCGCCCAGTTCTGGTCGGCCTACGTGCCCTGCGAGGCGCAGTTCCTCGACGCCGTCAAGCTCACCCTCGAGCAGATCGACGTGGTGCGCCGACTGGCCTCCAAGTACTCGCGCAAGATGCGCCTGGTGACGAGCTCGAGCGAGCTCGAGCAGGCCCATCGCGACGGCATACTCGCGAGCCTGGTGGGCATCGAGGGCGGGCACAGCATAGGGGCGAGCATGGCCGTGCTGCGGAGCTTTCATCATCTCGGCGCGAGATACATGACGCTGACGCACAAGTGCAACACGCCCTGGTGAGTTTGACCATTTTTTCTATCTCTTTCTCTCTCTCTCTCTCTCTCTCTCTCTCTCTCTCTCTCTTTCTTCCACATTATACAATTCTACGATGTATAAGCAGCAGTAGTGGAGCGAGCAGTAGCACGAGTAGCGACGCGCACCCAGCTGCATGGCGCGGTGGCATAATTTTACGATCTTATAACTATCCCCAGAAACTTCGCTGCTAGCTGCTCGTCGTCGTCGTCGGCGGCGGCGTTGAATCGACTTCCGTATCGCAGCGCGGCATTATATCGGTAATACTCCAGAGGGTATTATAGTACACGAGCGACGACGACGACGATGACTACGAGGACGAAACTTTATTAATATAGCTATCGGACCTGCCGCAGCGCGTTAAAAACTACACAGGGAAGCTCGACGATGCACGGTTACGCGCGCACACGCACAGTACAGCACACACATAACACAGCTCACACACACAAACGGAGACTCGATGCTATCGAATGGCCCGATGGCCGTGTGCGCCCGTAAAATTGTTTGTGTACAATGTCGTTGCCGTTGTTGCCGTTGTTGTTGCTTGGCCCGTTGTTGATTTTTTTTTTTTTTATCGTTTCGTTTGAGCCTCGGAGGGGTGATGGACCATTTTCTTCTTAGCTACTGGACGCGCGGGTATTCGCTGTAACACACTCGCACACACGTGCACTTTTTGCACCCATGGAAAATTCAATTATTTTCAACAATGCCCCGTGTGCACATACACGCACGCACACATACACACGCATGCGTAGCAGTAGAGATGGAGAGCATAATTCAATCGCACTGCGAGCCCGAGTGTGTGTAACACAGCGCAAATGTAATCTTTTTTCTATATTTTTCGATTTAATCGAGCGCGACGCACATTTTATTTTTCCCTTGTTTGCCAGGGCTCAATCTCTCGACGTGTAATATGCTCTCTACACGCTGGATAGTTGTAAATTAGCCTTTTCGCTTGCATACGCGTACGCAGTATGTGCACCGAAACAGCAAACAATCGATCGCGCGAAACGAAACGTACCGTCCTACGTATATAGTGCAGGCAAACGTCGCATATTTTACATATAAACACAGTTGGCCGCGCGCGAATTTCATTAACGCGTTGCTGCGCCATTTGAAATTTAATCTAGCTTCTATATACTCGCGAGTCCCGCGCGCTGCATAGATATTTGTACATATATTTGAAGTGTGTTAGCGCGCGCGCGCAAAATCATTAACTATTTATCTCTATGTAACGCGCTTCCGAAAGACGACGTGTAATATTAAACGCACTTTTGAACGAGTCATTTACTCGGTATACAGAGAGTTGGTCATTTCGAAAACGCGCGGTTCAACTGCCGTGACACATACGCGAGCGATTATATTGCTTCTTGAGGTTTTTTGTCGCTTTGGTCGCCCCGATATCGTGTATAAATACCTGCAGAGAGGTCAATAAATTCGCTACATATACGTTACACTCAAAACGCGCGCCGGTGTGCGGGCCATGCCATTAATTTTGCAGCTTGCATTTAATTTTGGCTTCGAAAAACACGCACGCATACGCTCGCAAAATGCGTGCATACACATTATCAACGCAAGCTCGCGCGCGAAAAAGCTCATACATAACGCGCGCGCACACACACATATACCACCCCGGGCCTTTGTTTTTAAACATCGAAAAAGAGCACCGCCGTGTAATTACTAAATACACGGTATACAGTCACGCGTGCTATAGCGCGCGCGACTCGGTTACAATCAAAATTCATGTAAAGCTCACTGTGTGAAAGAGGGTCGCGAGCAGAGCTACTATAACTGCACGCGTGTGAAAATACAAATCTTTGTGTTCTCTCTCCCTTTAGCTTGTTTTCTTTATTTTTTGTGTATCCTTTTTTTTTCACCAACGTATATATTTATATGAATACGCGCGCAAAATGCAATTAATTTTTGTTTTAATTAAAAAAGTTGGCTGTAAATTTTTATCTTTTTTTTTTCACTGCCCTCTTCTCTCTCTCTCTCTCACTCGCTTCTTTTTTACATGCAATAGCAGCAACGGCAGCAGCACATCGACGTGTGTGCATGCTCGCGCGCATTATATACCTATATAACCCCCGCGTGCTGCCTGTACTAGGGCAAAAACACAAAAGTCTTTTCCCTTGCTTTTCTTTCCTTTTTTTTTACACTGCACCTGCAAGCTCATACTCTCCCACACACACATACGTACACCCACACGCACAACCTGCCGAAATTGTTTTTCTCGCCGTGAAATGACCCTTGAAGCTCCCACACGCTAGTGTGTGCAGCAGCAGCAGCAGCCATACCAGCTCTCCTAGTCTCGAGAGAGTATTTCTCGACTATATATTACGCTCGCGAGTGTATGTGTCTGTGTGTGTGTAGTGTGTACTTGCGCGCCTCCTCTCCGTATCCACATGTATATAGAGCCGTACCG
Organism: Trichogramma dendrolimi; assembly: GCA_034770305.1. Taxonomy (NCBI): domain Eukaryota; kingdom Metazoa; phylum Arthropoda; class Insecta; order Hymenoptera; family Trichogrammatidae; genus Trichogramma; species Trichogramma dendrolimi. The sequence goes on from JAPMIB010000181.1 coordinate 128,988, forward strand.
GCACAGAAATAGACGTGCGGGCGAAACGTTTAAATTAGATCCGGGGGTTGTTGTCAGGGAGAAAGAAAAACCTACGGGGCATTTTCAGGTGTCGGGTGGCTGCCCGCACACCCAATCGCGGCTCGCGGGCGAGGAAACAAAATTTGAAAATTCATACCACCTGCGTTATCTCTTCTTTACTTTACTTTTTGTACGTGCTTTTATTACGTTTATACGTTCGAATGCTCAGGCGCGTGCCAATTGTATTGGTATTTTTCAATTCATGTTTATGTAAACGCGCGTCGATCGAAGGAAGCTGCAGCTGTCGCGCGTCCACATACATGGATGTACCCTGTGCGCATTTCCCTTACGATTTACGTATACACGAGTGACCCACTTTTTACCCGCTGGTAAGAAAAATCGACATTTACGGCACTTCTAGCGTGACAGATCAGTGCACACACATACGTGCGCGCGGCGCGTGCATAAACTTTATGTAATTGATGCATGCCAATAATTCACGATATTTTCTCTGTCTCTTTCTCGACATGGCTGCAGGGCCGACTCGGCGATAGCCGACGACCCGGACAAGGACCTGGTGACGCTGGGCTTCTTCAGCGACGGCCTGACGAGCTTCGGCAAGGCAGTGGTGCGCGAGCTCAATCGGCTGGGCATGCTGGTCGACCTGTCGCACGTCTCGGTGCGCACGATGCGCGACGCCCTGGCCGTCTCGAGCGCGCCGGTCGTCTTCTCGCACAGCGCCGCGCGGGCCCTCTGCAACTCCTCCAGCAACGTTCCCGACGACGTCTTGAGAAATTTGGTAAGTCGATGATCGATGTGACGATGATTTTATCACCCCCAATCTTCGAGCTAAATAGGTAATAGGGAAAAAGATTTTGATAATTACGTGCTAAACACCACAAATACTCGAGACAATTTTTTTTCTTCGTAGATCATCCTTACATCCGCACATTCTAAGTCAATACTCGTGTTGTTGAGATAAGAAAGTAAAATAATCAGATAATAAGCGAATAATCTTGTAATCCATCTTCATGATTCTTTTGTAAGAGCCAAGATAATACTTACGATATTGTTTTAAGCTCTTTTTTATGAATCAAAATTCATCTCGAGAATCAAGCTAATGAGTTCCACTTTTTTTTCTATAATAACTGATTCAAAATTAGTTATAAGTCGTGTAATAAACGTTCGCAAGTTTTGAGACTGATTTCGCCTAATAGGATGAGTACTTTATTTGTTAAATGATCCAAAACCCCGGTAAAAAGACATTAATTAATGTTCGCTCGGCGAGATGCAGCGTAACAGTTGGATCAACCCAATTAAATTATTTACATCCCACCGGGAGAGCGAGTACTTACCTTCTCTATACATCGGTTGGGTGGGCAAATAACGCATTCGTTACATTCCCTATGTATGCGCGTAGTACTCCCCATTAAAAGTCAGAATTTTGTTTTTCAGCCATGAGAGCGATTATTCACACAAAGCATCAAAGTTTTTTCAAACTTTCTCGAAAACTTACAAACATTTTTAGCGATTTCGAGAAAAGCTTCCATCGTGTTTTTTTGTAACAATTATTTAATTCCAGAAAGCTTTTATGAAAGGTTGCAGTTAAGATTTCTGGAAGTTTAAAAAAACTCAAAATATCTTAAATTTCAACTTTAATTGTATCCTTCCAATGAGGTGAAAAATAACTAACTAGAAACTTTTCGAAAGCTTTGATTGAAAGCTTTAATGGGAATTAGCTTTCGTACTTTGTAGGTCTTATAATATTCGCGTACACGGGAGATTGAAATAAATTAAATTTATGTGTACTAATCGACTATATACACGAATTCACATGTAAAATATAGTGAGTACGTAATATTCTAGATTTTCATTGATTCTCATTGAAATGTTTCAATAACTCCGATAAAATCTGGTATTTACAAAGCCTTAATACAAAATTCACATATCCATACGCATGAATTTTTTATCTCGAACCGTTCAATTACCAAAAAGAATTTCCCGAAATGAATGCGGGGGCATGTGATTTATGCGTGTAATTAATTTTTCATTTCGTTCACTTATACTGTTTAACGTGCATAGTATAAAAAAAAAAAATTGTTGGAAAGCTTTTGACGATAGAGGCAGATCATTGCGCGAAATTTTATTACAGCGTACGCGCGCATTTATAAATATACATGTGCGCGCATTCCACTGTATATTCGTCGTATCAAAGCCATTAGTCGCTAGCAAATGGCTTTGCTCGTTACATACAGAACATACCGTGTACCTATATATGTACAGTAGTCGAGCTATGATTTTCGATTGTCCGAAAACTTCGTAAATGTACACACAAGCGGCGGGACGTGCAGCGCACACAATGTTCCGGTGCACGGATCTCTCTCTCTCTCTCTCTCTGTATGTACCGAACGTTATTTACGATCTCTTATGATGTATAAATACAAAATGATTGCGAGAGAAGAGTAAAAGGAGAACACGAGGTTTTTTTTCATACGAGCGTTTCATTGCCACGTGGATAATATTGGGTGTGGGGTGTGCAGAAAAAAGAAGAAATAAAATAAAATGGTACATGCACGCCGGGGCAAAACCACATACGCAGCCCGTAAAGCTTTGGTGAAAGCTTCGGCAAAGAGAACGTAGAAAGAGAGAGAGAGAGAGAAGAAAGTAAAATCCTCAAGCTGCCACGGGTTCGGGTACTTAACGAAATTTATTTGTCTTTTATTGCTTTTCTCTTCCTTCGGCGCGCGTATATACATACGTATACGTACGCTCACGCAAGGAGTCGGAAAATTTACTGACCAAAACAATAGTCCCAGTCCCGCTGGACCCAGGCGGTTAGAGGTAAAGGATGCACCCCCAAAAAAAGTAGAATAAGAAGAAGGATTTGAAACATTTTAAATGTAAATTTTTGCGAGAGGAAGAGAGGCATATTCGCTTAATAACGCATTATATATAGTGCAGAGAGTACGCGCGAGCCGCGCCAGTCATAAATTGCATTTAATTAACTCGTTAAACTTTAATCTACGTATAAAGGCACGACGCGCACGGCTTCCCCCCGCCTGCCCCATTTTCCCCGATGCAGTCCCCACAGCGCTCGCGTCCTTATTTTCTATAACGCATTACGGGAAGAAGAAAATTCCACGTCTCGATACTGCTGGCCGCGAGTATAGTAAGCGCCGCAGCAGCAGCAGCACGACTTCTTCGTTCTCGTGCCGCGTTGATGGCGCAGATGGAGGCCGGGCGACCGGGGGAGAAGGAAGGCAGAAATGATGCAAGTTTTCGGGCGCGCACACAATAAAGCAGCACTTGCAAACGATCAATTATGCCGCGGGGGTTGCCGCGCGGCCGAGCTTTTTCTATTTTATCGAATTTTCCGGGGGCGCTCGCTGCGCGCGCGGAAGTCGCGGCGTCTCCATTGTCAAAAAGTTTTGCCTCTAACCTCGACGTAATAACGGCCGCATGGCGCTATGTGTGTGCATTGTGTTTGTGTGTGTGTGTGTGTGTGTGGTGTGTGTGTATGCGAGTGGCGTTTTACGCATCAGATCCAAAACTTATTCCACTGTTGTACCGTCACGCTCACTTCTCTGTAGCTATATATTTATACGTATCGTTGCAACTATACACACACAGCCCTGGAGCCAAAAGATTAAAGTCTGAAGTTAAATTGCGTTATTAATCACTTTGTATCGCGCAAGTCTCTGCCTGGCCACTCACAGACACACAAACGCGCGCGCACACACACGTGTGTGGATAATAAAACGCCTAGCGCACTGGACGGTATAAATCGTTACGGGAATTCTTTCCATATTTTTCTCTCTTTCTCTCGGTCTCTTTGTTTTTCATCGCAGGCGCGTTTGGGCCAAAAAGCGCGCGTCTTTTATGATCGGTTGGAGAGTCGTGTTTTTCCAGCTAGGTGTACGATGAATTTCGACGTTTACTTTTTTAAATTCTCGCCACCTATGAATTTCGTCGCGAGCACGCACGATGCACGACGTTTATTTGCTCGAAATTATATCGCGCAAATAATCTTGATTTAAATTATTATCCATATACGTGTACGCGTATAGACGAGTGAGCGAGCATATATCGTATGTATATGCAAAATAAACATCCAGAGAAATGGAGTGTTGCTGTTTTTTCTTTCTCTCTCTTCTCTCTCTCTCTCTCTATTTATTATTTTGGCCCAGAATCGAATCACTAAAAGCGAATGTACATTACTTTCGAAGCTGCCGTGTTTCGCCGGACTCGAGCTGCTGCTGCTGCTACCGCTACTGCGCGTGTAATCAATATTCAATTTTTTTTCTCTCATCTGCAGTGGTAGAGCAGTCGAATTATACAATATTTCAATATTCAATACACTTTGTTCGATAATTGCAAGGTAAATAAACAATAAAATACACACTATGCCTGGGAGGGGGCACGCCCTGACATATATGTTTCAAATATTCGATGAGGACAACGACGACGCACATTAACGCGCTCTCAGCTGCAACAAGTTCATTGACCCATGAAAGCTTTCTACGTTTGTTCACCGTTATACTAATGAGGCGTCTATATGAGATCTGTAACTCGAATTTTCTGTCAATATTTTTGGGGACTGTTTGGATACTATTATTTTAATTACAAGTCCTCCAGGGAATTTTCAGTTTTGCACCCCCTGTGTGTAAAATATTCCATTTATTTGCAATTGAAAAATCGTTACTATTTTTATCTCGAAAAGAATGGCTCTTAGGAAAAATTTGGCTTTAAGATTTTTTTACCATGTACTATAACATATCAAAAGCGCGTCTAGATCGGTGTCAGTCGAAAATTTAAAGAAGTTTTATTGTGACCCACATTCAAATGGGGTTTCCCCAATGGACTATGGAGGAAAATAAAACCCAAAGTTATTTTTGGGATTCTTTGTTGATAATCTTCAAGAAAAATTCACTCCTGATACTGTGCCGCTTGATTTTTCATCAAAATTTTCTGAGGCGTTATTTTAAAAGTTAGTCAGAATCACTCATAAATATAATATGAATCTTTTTTTTCTTTTCCATCTTATCGCCTGCTTGCGATCACATACGCTCACTGGACTTCAAACCACTCCCTCGACCGTGGTCACATCCATATAGACGCTAAACGGTGGCTTGGTGATGGTGAGTTTCGACAGCGCCCATCTAAGCTGCGGAGATAAGGCATCAATGCACGACGTCATAGGTGAGCGAGCATCATATATACCCCTCTATACTTACTCGAAAGACCTGATAAACGTTTCAGATAAGACCTCGGGCTGGCATACACATATATCTATATATAAATTATAATGCATAAAGCTGTGCTGCAAGCCGTGTTTACGGATGGAACATTTAGCCGCTTTTATGCGGCTATGCGTCGAGAATATATAAATAATATTTTCATCGCTCGTCATTATCATCATCTTCTTCTTCTTCTTTGTTGTTGCAGCTCATATTAATCACATAAGGAAAGTAGCCGGGGTCGATCACGTCGGACTCGGCGCAGGATACGACGGAATATCGAGGTGAGAAAACTGGCATAACAATAAAATAATTATGCCCCCTTTTTATTTTCTTCCTGTGCAACATCTCTCTGAGCAATTTACAAATCAAGTTTTTCTCTCTTTTGTGCTCTCTCTTTATTTTTTTATTCACTTCACTCGAGGACGATTTTCTAAATAAAAATCCTTCTCTACCCTCGATTTGCATAAAAGTTCTTTACGTTCATACGTATTACTCTCTGCTTCTGCTGCTGCTGACTTCTTAAAAATTTCAAAATTCTTCTCTTATATGCTCTGGGCGAGCTGCTGCTGCTGCTGCTACTACTACTACTACTACTACTACTACTGCCGCTGCTATTCCTGCCACGCTGTGCGAGTGTCTATATATGTATGTGTGTATAAGCGGCCGTAAAGTTCCTTTTGATACTTTGTATGTGCGCGTGGGGGGTGAGCACCGAAGCTCTCGTCTCTCGCAGCGCTGAAGAGTCAGATCAGGATTTTATTACATCAATTTTGTAAAGGGTAGATTCAGCAGAAGCAGCAGTAGCAGCGAACATCGCGCGCTTGTACGTGTACTTTACAACCCTTGAAATTTTTCTGTCAAATTCACTCAACGTGTACGTAGCACACAGGAGGTAGCTGAGGCTTGGACTGACGCGCACGTCTGACGCAAAGAAGATAAAATTTCGAAAGCTCGATGTATAATTTAAAATCGCGTCGAACACGCGCGTGTGTGTGTGTGTGTGTGTGCGTCACGATATCCATCGATAACGAAGCAACTTTCCGGGAGGAGAATCGATTCGCGTACTCGCCGCGCGCGCGCATCTCGTTTAAAAAAAAAAATAAAAACGCCATCATAACTTATCCTCTTTTCTTGGCTCTCTGCGCGAGCTGACGGACTATGCGCGCGCGAGCTTTATGTGCCTCGCTTGCTTCTTCTTCTACTTCCTCGGGTTCTTCTCCTCTGTACAAAGATTCAAAGAAAAGCTTCGTCCACTCCGCGACTTTTCTCCCAGGTGAATGCGAAAAATCCACTTCTCTTCTTTGCTCGAGAGGATCCTTTCATAGAAATAGTCGTTTCTTCGTGCTGCGTCGGTCGCCACCACCAATGGCGCGAAGAATTTGATAATAATTTTGCCTGGTCGTTCGAAAAAAAGGAAGGAATTATTGAAAAGTGTATAAATAAAGTGAGGCATAAAAATAACTACAAGTAAACGGGGCTGATTCTCATTTGGCATCCGAAAGCAATTAAAATTGAACTTGTTGAACAAGTCAGCAAAGACGAGACGACGCGTCTCATAAATTAACGTCGACGAAATTAAGCCGCGCGTGTTAGTGGATTTGACGCGCGCAGCATACACACACTCACGCACACGTATAACGCATGGTCGGACGAGAACGATCCTTCAATGCCAAATGCAACGTGGTTTACTTTGCCAATGAGATGTTTCGAGCTCGAATATAGTAAATTACGAGCTCGCTGCAGCGATGTTATTTATTTTCCTTTTTTTTTGTGTCATTTTTCATTTCATTATAACTAATATCGAGATGTAATGTAAATAGCTTTTTTCACCGTACCGCTTTTTGTAATAAAATTCGTTCCATTTCCCTTTTTTTTGTTGTACGTGAAATATCGAGTGTACACGATTTTTTTTTCGTAAACACGGTATAATGTTTTCCTCTTGCGAGCCGTATCGTATTTCTGCACATTATATAAATATCTTTCCTCTTTTTGTAAAAAAATAAATACAAATTATTTGCTTTGTTTGACAATGTTCTTATTCATAGCGTCGATTGAATACAAACCTATCTTCTTTCGCTTTTTATGTCCCGATACGCAAATTTTCAAATTCATCGGAATCACGTTTTTTTTTTATTTGCGCGAGCGATCGAACGTAAACATCATATTCACGGCGCGCTCACAAGGTATATAAATATAATGCATGCTTATGATCGCGAGGCACATAAACGCTCGGGTCATATATATGCGGCACATATGATTCTCGGTTGAGGCACGAGCGTCCGAAAAAAGAACAGCTTCGCGCGGCCGAGCGTAAAAATAGAAAATTTGCACAAACCGCCGTAGTGTGCCATGGGGTATAGATAGAGAGAGAGAGGAGAGAGAGGGGAGAGAGCTCCTCTGAATAATGCAACAAGCTGTTTGTACGAAATTTATAGGAGTCAATGTTTAAATTTAATTCAAAATATATTCCAATGTATTCCAGCGCTGCTCTACCTACGTTTATATATAGTATATCGCGCGCGGGCAGGCAGAGAAACATATTTAATGCAAAAGGGCAGGAATTTCTCGAGTGTTGCTCGCGCGCGCAGGGCTGAAGGTGATTCCATGCTCCACAGTCCACCGTCGGTCGTGTATATATCTATATGCGCGAGAATATTCTGTCTCTCTTTTGTGCACAATGCGAGAAATTTCGAGCGTTGTGCGCCTGGGCATATATGTATATAGTAGGGAATATCTCGATGGCTGTATAAGCGACGAAATACATGTATATGACAGTACGTTACCTATTCAATATCCTCGACGAGCTTTCGCTCTCTCTTCCTCTCCTCTTCCTCTTTCTCTCTCTCTCTCTCTCTGGGCTACATTGTGTTTATGTTGTATTGCAATATAGCGCGATGTTTTATTAGGGCTTTTAACGTCCAGCTCGCTCGAGCGCTGCGAAAATTATTTGCCGTATATATTTCGTGTCTCGGACGTGTATTATGAATTACATGTATATATACTGCGTATATAGCACACGTAACTACGGCCCCGTGGCATTCGAGCAATTCCATTTATACAAAATGCGAGATATGCTGCGTACCATTTGTATGCTCGAGATGAGCTTTTTTCTTTATTAACTAATTTTAACGGCGAAATCTTTTATCTTTGGCAGGCAGCTATATGGACGAGTATAGTGAAAGAGAGAGAGAGAGAGAGAGAGAGAAAAGAGCGAGAGAAGCGAAATAACGCCTCGAGCTTGCGAGCGTGCTGCAAGCGCGATTTGCAATTTAAAAGCTGCAAGAGAAGGTGGCGCGCTGCTCAATTTACAAGTCGGCGCCCCCTTAAATCCCGCCACCTCGCTCTCTTTCTCTCTCTCTCTCTCTCTCTCTCTCAAAGACGAATTGCCGAGGTTATAAATAACCGATCGTATCGGCTGCGTGAGAAGATTTTTTAAGTAGCCTCGCGATCGCGCCGCTACCGTATATAGAGGCACGCGCGCGCTCGAGAGAGGAGAGAGCTGATTTAGTGGTTTAATCCGCGGTAATGCATACGTAACGATAAGGCCCCTATTTATATAGCTCTCGGGCTCGTGCGCGCGACTCGCGACGACAGTGATTTACATTTTTTTTTTGTTATAGAGCTCAGCTCGCGCACTGAATATCAAGTATAATGATAATACACGTCGTAGCTGCAGCGGTGCAGTCGATGATCGTCTCAATTGATATATATATCATTATTATAATCGTACTTTTGACTTTGCAGCCCACCAAGCGAGCTACCCGACGTCTCGGGCTATCCGCTGCTGTTGGCCGAGCTGACGCGCGACCGTCGCTGGCCCTCGTCCGACATCAAGAAGCTCGTCGGCGGCAATCTGCTGCGCGTCCTCAAGGAGGTCGAGCGTCAGGCCACGAGCCTGTCGAATCAGAGCCCCGCCGAGGAGTGGATACCGCGCGAGCTCATCGAGGACACGGCCTACTGCAGGTATCTCGGTGTCTGAGATATCATTATCTCAGGCATCCCAGCTCAGTATATAATGATTCTTTATTATATACGATAAAAATAAAAATTTCTCCGAGGGCCAATTTACGCTGAAAAATTTCGAGTTACGCAGCTGGTGATACGGTTGTTTTCTGTTCGTATTGTGATGCGGAGCGTATTTTCAAACGATCGCCACTCGAATTTGAATTCGAAATAACACGGACGAGCGTACATAAATATAATATATATAGAGTTAAATAATTGGATATTACACGATGTGTGATATAACTGTATAAATATTACATTGTTATCGACACTTGTTTGATGATTTTTGACTCATGAATATAGTAAAAATAGAAGATGTAGATAAAAAAAGAAAATAATAATAATATATAGATAATTCAATTGTTTTCTATTCGATTCTCCATTAGATTTTGAAGAAATATAACGTTGTTGTGGCCGACGAATTCAATTGTGATCGATTTTATCAACGGTTGTTCATTCCTCTGATTGTACGTTTGCGTGTTTGCGTGTATGTTTGGGTGTTTTTGGATAAATGAGACTATGCGGTGTACGCGACTAATGACGTTTCTACGAAAAATGCCAAAAAAAACTTATTCACGCGCACAATAATTACTCGGACTGGCAGACTTTTTCTAAAAAAAAATCTCAATTATAAATAGAGTGATGACGAAGCAAAAACCGAGTATTAACGATATAATCTATATCTTCTTTTGCTCGGACAAGCCGGTATACATATTATTAATTACATTATATAGATAGATAATAAGGATGAAAAAAAAATAGTTGAACATTACGAATTGTTGTACACGGGTGATAGCATTTGTTACACACTGGCTTTATAATAATTATGAAAAAAAAAAATATCACGTACTGCTGGTGGCGATTACTTCGACGAATGTAAGTAATGCGCGAACTAGTTTGTATTTTTGTGTAAATAAAGAGACACGCAGCAGTGCTGTAAATTGATGCCTATTAAAAACCTGTCTAGAAAGCCCTTTTATTTATCCGCTCGAGAACCCGTTCCCATCTATTTATTATTATGCAGCGCAGTCCGTCTTGGCCAAGGAGGTAATCGATGTCAAAATTGCAATTTCACTCGGCTGTAATTAAACATCTGGAGAAGCGTACACATACGTCATACGTCTTCCTCGAAAAGCTCTCTGCGTCTGGAAAGAAAAAAAAAAAAAAAGAAGAGGAAGAAGAAGGAAAAGCAGATCGTGTCTGCGAAGTGCACTCGGGCTTAAGAAGCTTTGGCGCGACAGGGGTTGCGCGAGCTCGCTCACGAAAGAGATCATTTGTCTAAAGTTTTGCAACGCGCCGAGGCCATAGTTCAATTCATCGACCCAAAGAAAAGTCATTTTTCCTTCTCCTTGGGAAAAACAAGCTAGCTAGCTCTCTCTCTCTCTTTCTCTCTCTCGCGGGATAGAGAGAGGCATTAAAAGCGCGAGCCGCTAAAGTGAGAGATATCGCGGCCGCTCCGCGCCACTACTACCTCTGCTATAGATATATCCAAAAACAAGGGAGCGTAAGGTGGGTATTGAAACACTATATAATATAGAGAGAGAGAGAGCTCGAGGGCGAGGAGGAATCAAAAGCCACTGATGCATTCGAATATGATACGAAAGGGCAAAGTTTATTGCTGCAGCTTCGTGTATATACCCGCGCGGGAGTATAAGATAGATAAGAATGGCTCGGGCGAATTTGCCCTCTTTCTCCCTCTCTCTCTCTCTCTCTCTTACGGCTCTCTATATCGTGCGACGCCAAGACGTGATTTATCGAGAATATCGCTCGCAGGCATATCATTTTACTGCCTTCGTGGCATGTACGTAACGCAGTAGCAGCAGCAGCAGCAGCAGCTCGTAACTACTATAACGGGGGCAAGTATATCTGCCCTGCATATATAATGTAGATCTGTATACCTAATTTCGATGCTTCAGCGTCTGCGTAGATATGTATGTTCCGTGGATAAAGCTCTACTCATTGAAATATATTATATTCCTCGGCGTGCGGCAGAAAGTAGCTTATCTATCACATGCCCTGCCACGCGGAGCGCCGCTTATATACACGCGTACACGTGTATGTGCAGCTCGCGTCGAAGCAAATCTCGACTGCTTGTTTACCCGTTTGTGCATAGTATGCACGGATATCGAATCGCGATCTCTTCTTTCCTTCCTCTCTGTTGTTTTTTTTTTTTCTATACCGACTCCGCTTTGTAAAATTACAAGCCTCCCCGCGGCGCGCGCGTAACGTTAGAGTAACTTTTTGATTGAGAGATCGTTTGTTTGTTTTGAAAATTGATCTCCCTTCAATCGTTGATTTTATTTTTCTCTCCCTCTCTCTATAGTTTTTTTTTCTCCGTTGCGTCGCAAACGCCATTTTCACTGTATAATACAGCGAACGACTCGAGCTTGCGCGTTGTGTAAAGTTAATTCTTATCAACACGCGACTACACAAATAGTTCGCGCGAGTAATTTTGCAACTGACAATAGGGTCCTCTCGCTCTTGCTCTCTCTCTTTCTCTCTCTGGTCTCGCTATATATACTACACGACCAAACTCCGAATATATACTCGAGTATATATATGCAAGCTTTAAGCGTTGCAGCAGCAGCAGCTCTTATTTACCTCGACGTGGAAGGTGTGCACGAACTGCTGCTGCTGCCATATACAACAAACAAAACTCTTATACATACGTATACGCGCGCTGCGCTAGCTTGCATCTCTTTCCGCAGCTGCGCTCGCGAGCACCGAGGCTCGAGTATTGAAGTCCTGTCCCGTGAATTTCTTCCCTTTATACACGATCGCGTGTATAGACCGAAAACTTTTACATTTTGAGCCGAGGAAAAAGAAGAAGAAGATATCACGGCAGTGCGATTGCGCTCGCAGGCGTGTCTTGTGTTTTTTGACTGCGGCTGATCTCGAGTAGTCGAGCTTCGAGAGCTTTTTGTTTTCCTTGTATTGCGCCAAATGTCGGAGTACGTGTAAATATCCTCCTCCTATCGAAGAATAAACAAACAGCTGCTGCTGCCGCTATGGCAGCGGTACTCGATGCTTTTATATATATTTCATGCCCAACACGCGATCGTGTGTGGAGTGCGTGCGTATATGTATGCGCACGTGGTTTTCACGCTCGACCGGTTATCGTTGCAGCGAGAGCATTGTTCCCGTGCCCACAGTTGTAACTCGATCAGCTCTACACATTGCGCTTATAATGCCGGCAAATCGGGGGAGTGCACTGCACAATTTTCTGGCTAATGTACGACACGCATAATTATTGTGCCAAACGAGATGGTTGTTTCTTTTTTACCTTTCGCGTGTAATTGTAAAGCGTTGCAGTCGTGCCGTGTGCGCTTCCCTTTATTTAAATTTAAATTAAATATAAACTTATGTTTGTACGAAGAGAGAGAATGAAAGGCAGGCGGCGAGCTTTTCAGCATCGCAGCTCGGCTGTTACAGTCGCGCTTAAGGCACGACAAACTCTCTCTGCACCGAGAGACAGAGAGAAAGCTCGAAAAAGGGGTGCGGGATGATTTATTCGCTCCGACGCGCCTTGAGAAACCAAAATCATTGTTGTGCGCTTGCGTCAACGCGGCATTGTTGATACACGAACGTATATACGCATTCGTGCACACATACACGTAGAAAATCACGGTCAATTCCGGCGCGCCCTGCTGCACAAATTTCCTCCTCCGACGACGACGACGACGACAACTTTTTGACTTAATAATAATTGTACGAGTGTATGCATACACGCGCGCGTGCAAATATAATAGTGACAGCCGGTTGTGCATACACACAGAGCGAGAGCTTGCAAGCTTCACATTAATTGAAGTGGCTCGGGAATCTTAGCTCGAGCCTCTTTTTTTGCTGCTACTGCTGCCTCGAGTCTCACCGGTGTAAAATGGATCGTATCAACGCACGCGAGCGAGCGAAAAGAGTCGCTCTGAGATAAAAGTAAAAAAAAAAAAAATATGTATATACACGAAATTACGCGCGCACCGCGTCTGCTGCTTCTGATGCTGCTGCTGCAGTCGCGCGTACATCATATAATATACGAGTCGAGGTATACGCGACGAAACTTCGAGGTCTCGCAACGCTAGGATAATCACAGGCGGAAGAACAAGAAGAAGAAGGAGAAGATGATGATGATGAAGAAGAAGAGTAGCAGCGGTAGAGTTCGCGTATAATGCACGGTAGCTCATGCAGCGTGTGGTGCGGTGGCAGTGGAACTTCTCAAAGGCAGCCACTACCGCCGCCGCCGACGACGACGACTTTGCCTGCATTATATGCGTATAACGCGCGTATAATTACATCAACAACGACAACTATGCACGCGTGCCTGAGCTTTTATTTTCCCCAACTTAAATTAATATACACACAACAACTCGATTCGGCTGGGCCGCGCAGCTGTGTATTAATCAAGGGGGACATGTCGTATATCTTCGAGACAACACTCTCTCTATGCGGCGTCTGGTCGCATTTATATTATTATACGTGTATGTGTGTGTTTGTGAGTGTGGGGGGGGTGGGTAGGTGGGTGTACGTATAATACGTGTACATATATATACAGTTATAAGTAGTCGTCGTCGTCGTCGTCGTCGTCGTCGGCGTCGTCGTTGCAGTCGTCGGACGAAGATCGCATGAACTGGCGCGCAACAATGGGCGAAAGCTCCCGGTAATAATAATGGCAGCGGCAGCGGTGGCGAGGAGATCTCTCTGGGGCATTGTAGCAGAAATCCTGCGTGCAGTCGTTGGGATAGATAGATGCAGCGCAGAGGAGTTCTCTAGCCTCTCTCTCTCTCACGCGGGCGCCCTTTATCATCGAAATCCCAACGACTGTCAGCAGCTCCATACCAGCCTCGCTTTCCTCTCTCTCTCTCTCTCTCTCTCTATGCTGTGCGCGCAGTAAAGCTGCGAATCTATGCTGTGTATGTGTTGTTGCAGCTCTCGAAAGCTCGCACACGCCACGCGTCTACAATTATATCGCACACAGCTCTCTCTCTCTATCTCTATCTCTCTATCTCTCTCTTTCAAGGCCCCTATAGATACGCATAGCCCTCGTCGATTACAATTTAAATGTCCGAAATGTAATTGCAGCTTTTTCGACGTGCGAGCTTGCGGATGCACGCGCAGACAGACATATTACGTACAGACCGCGCGGAGCTGGACTCTCACACGAGCATCGACAGGAGAGCTAGCGCAAGCGGCACTGGCTGCAAATTTTAGCGCAAACACGTCGAAGCAAGTGTAGTATGCCCTCCCACTATATACCTATATGCGTCGTGTCTATGTGTGTATGTGTGTGGGTGCGCTTGCAAGCTCCCACATATATATACGGCACGGGGTGCGATACATTGCGAGCAATGTCTGCGCGCGAGTGCGCGTATGCGATTTCTCTCTCGCTCTCTCTCGTTCACTCCCCCTGCTAGGACGCACGAAGCTTGAATAATTCATGTCAACGAGAGGAGAGCGAGACAGGTGTATGTTTGCCTGCACTGTTCTGATGTTGCTGCTGTAGCTGTTGTTGCCACTAGCCCCACCCTTATGGATGCCTGCGTGTGCAGCTCTCTCTCTCTCTCTCTCTCTTTGGATGTATTGTACACGTACATATATAGAGGGCCTGCAGCAGTATAGCAGCAGCCACGAAAGCAGGACTTTATTATGGCCCACCCCCCTGAATCCCTTGCTTTTGCCATATATACGTATATACAGCGCGTAGGCATGTGCAATATTGGATTCAATGTTACGCGATTATTTGGCTATATACGGCGTGCGCGCGAGCGAGCGAGTTAAAGGGCTGCAATCCGTGAGTTTCAAGGCTCGACTACCTTCGCTCTCGAACTCTCTATATATTTATGGGCCGTGTACATGTATATTGCATCATATATGCAGGCGTGCGCGCGCTCGAACGCGTTTGCCTGACTGAACGTCAAGGTGTACTACTGCTGCTGCTGCTGCTAGACGCTGCACGATGCGCGCGTGTTCAGCAGACGTGTCAGGTCGATGCGGAAAACATAAAGGAAGACGAAGGGCGCCCGTGAAATATAATAGACCGCGGAGTAATTTTCCTCTCTCTCTTTTTCTTTGTTCCTTTCTACTCATTGAATGAAACGGCAAAAGTCGCGCACCCGCACGCGTGAATTAACGATCGACTTAACGCGCGCACGCGCGCGCTTGCGAAGGCATTTACGAGCGCGCTCCGATCGGGCTATCGTGCGATGTATCAATTTTTATTATAATAAATCGAAGCGTTAATGGACGCGTACATAAACGAGCGGCCGACGGAATGATCAGCGATAAAAATTATAGCGCGTGCGCCCGACGCGTGCATAAGAAAAAAAAGTTACGGATTAGCGCGGAAATTTACGACTCGACGCGCGAGAGATGCCGTTATATAAGATGCGATGAGTATTATTTTTTTTTCTTTAGATTCATTTCATTATACCAATAAAATCGTATCGATGAGTCGAAATTCGTGATTAATACAAACATATATATATATTATATATCGCAGCTACGATGCGACGCTTTCGTTATATATCAATCAGTGGCACCGGACACGTATTCACATATACAATATATATATAGTGTATACATGTATACGTTCATGGGCGCATAAATGTAGCCGCGAGAGATATTGTGGTGGAGCTGCTGCAGTGCTACAGAGAGCATAGGCGTACACACGTACACACACACACACACACACACACAGAGTTATATATGTATGACATATAGGAGGCAAACGTGCGCATGATTTACGATCGCTATCTGGACGCTGCCTTCCGCTGAAACGTCCGAGACCAATCGCAGATATTGCCTTTGAATCGCGAGCGAGCTCCGGAGATTTATCAGCATTATCAGTTGCTATATGCGCGGCATATAAGTAGTGCTCCATGCAGCTTATATAGATATTCGACTTTTTAACTGTACAGTCACCACACGTGACCTCGCACGCACGAGATATTAAGGCTTGAATATTCAAAAGTTCAAATTTATATATCAAAGATACATATCCGAAAGCAACGGTATATATGCGCGGCGGCGGTCACTGCTATGTGCCTACGCACACTATACGCGACAGGACAGCTCTGATGAATCGCTCAAGGTCGGGGATACGCAGCCGCAACCGATTGTTTCGTCCGCGCACCAGAGATTTATGCGTTTTTTTTAGTTTTTTTTTTTTTCACTTCACCTCTGACTCACGTGGAAAGTCTCCTCTGTATCTGCGCCTCTTTCCATATTATATACCGCACATATATACAACATAGTCGAGAGCGCGCCAATTAGCATCACGAAGTTGAAAAGAGGCAACGAATGAAAAAAAAGGAGAGGAGAGACGCGCTTCTCTCAAGGAACGTGCGGTGTGCAGGTCTAGTGCTCCTCTTGCTTTGCGAGACGCGCAGCGCGTGTATAGGCTACTTTTTTTGCTCAGCTCTCTCTCTTTCTCTCTCGCTCTCCAACTCTTTGTACGCGCGCGTATACATAATACACCTGACTAGCGTCCAAATGAATGAGTCGTTCAAGACTCATGACTTTTGTGGTATTGTGATTCACTCGTGGTCTATATATAAATAGTATTATATGTATGCAAACGCGCGTTGCAGTCTTCAAAAGGGACCCTAATATTTTTTTTACCCCGCACACAAAAATCTTACGAGCTAATTAGAAACTACGCATATAACAATTTAGCCGTGCGTTTGAATGTGAAAGGCAAAACCCCATCATGGCCATCAGTCGTGTGTGCCGGCGCGCAGTACAAAGTCCGTTGCAGGATGAAAAATCTAATTTTCTACGCATACGAGGTAGTAGTACAAACATGCTCGCTCGCTCGCTCACTCACTCTCTCTCTCTCTCTCTCTCTCTCACTTTCCTCCGTGTTATTTCGTTAACTGCGGTCTTTAGCACAACACACGCCGCCTTTGCTCTTATACTTGTAGCTTATACCTGTACGTACAACGCACGTATACTATTAAAAACGGGCGAGAAAAGTTTTCCGCGCAGCTAGAGCCAGTACACGCTCGCGCGGCAGGCCCACGTGTAACGCGCACTACAGCGAGAGAGCTCACGCGCGCGCAGAGAGCAGCTCCAGCACAAGAGAGTACAAGAAGCGAAATTGTTTAACGAGTTTTTAGTTTGCAAATTCGTTTGCATAAAGCATCATTACGACGTTGTATATTTATACTATTATACAAACGCGAGAGTGCAGCCGGAGAAAGAGAGAGAGCTCCTTCAATGCCTTGTTGTTGTTGTTTTTTTTTTTCACGTGCAGCAGACGACGACCAACGCGTGCTGCTGCGCGCAAGGCCAAATGAAAAGCGAAAAGCAAAAGAACGAAAATAAAACAAAAAGGAGGGAAAAGTGCTCGCATCCGAGGCGTGTGCATCCATGCCATATAGCCGTCGTATATATACTTAGACATAGATAGTTTGACGCAAACAATAAATGCTCTCTCGTACGTGAGTCAGACGAACAGACAGCCGAGGTAGAATAACTTTCTCATCGGCAAGCAAGTTTTATTCTTTCTCTCTCTCTCTCTCGCTTTTTTTTAGTTTTTACTCAAATTTTTTTTCTTCTTCCTCCGGCAGCGTGTCCATGATGCGCAGCAGCAGCAGCAGCAGCAGCACCAGTGGCAGCGGCATCAACATCGCGCGTGTATAGCATGGCACAGCATACAGAACGGCATTAAATTTGCATATTTTAATTTCCCACACAGGCTCACGATAAGCCTCACACGCATACACCGGCTGAATAAAAATTTCTCCTCCTTTAACTTAAACGTGCATAATGCAGCGCGGAGCGCGCGCGCACACACGCATACGGACACATCGTGCGCGCTGCACATGATAC
Source organism: Trichogramma dendrolimi (assembly GCA_034770305.1). NCBI lineage: Eukaryota > Metazoa > Arthropoda > Insecta > Hymenoptera > Trichogrammatidae > Trichogramma > Trichogramma dendrolimi. The sequence goes on from JAPMIB010000181.1 coordinate 147,056, forward strand.
CGCGCTCGCGAGCCGTGTATGCGAGCTAGCTATAGCAGCTCGTGCGGTATAATTCCCATTCCATCATCCGCTGGTACATAGACGCGAGAGCACGACAAGCCTCGAATATTCGGGCGTAAATATATCTATGTATGCCTCCCAATAATTACCTCTGGAGCATTAAGCATGCAGATGTCTAAACAAGCGTTGACTGCCAGTGTGCAACATCACAAAAGCTGCGTACAAACGTACGTGTAATACGTATAGATATATGCATGCACTCGCGGTGCCTCGCTGCGTTGTATAGCTGCTGCTACTCGACGTCGTCGAAATGCAGCCACGATTCCGGATTTCTGCCAGAGAACTAAACAGTCTATACGAACGAGCTACATAGTACGTTAGGTAACATCAGCAGTGCGCGTACGCGCGCCCTTGACGTTCAAAATTTATTAATCGCGTGCGTAGGCATGTGTCGAGTTTACATCTAATTTCGCTTTACACCGATAACAATATCAGTCGTCGCGACTTCCATGGCTTTTGGAGCGAGCGTGTACAAGCGCGCGAAGACACGAAAAAATTAGCGCGGAGGTCACCCGTTGTTGCTGCGGACGAAGAAAAGTCAGTCGCGGAGTGGGTATATGTAATTGCGCCGAGAAACAAAGCCAGAGTCGGAATTTCGGGCGTAATATGTGCATATATTTATGTAATATATATATATATAGCAACAAGAGCTTAATTTGCACTCACGCGCGCGCGAGAAAGGCATAAATATCTCAAGTCGAAACTTTAGACGCTGCCGCTGCTGCTGCGCGTGTATATATAGGCACACGTTGCGTTGCTCGCACTATAAACGAGACAACGAGATGTTTAAGTAACTTTGAAGTTAATACGTAAACAGAGATTTATCGCTCGCTTGCGCATCGGCGGCGGCGACGGCCAAGACGAAGGCGCTATGTACCTACCTTCTTCAATAAGTGTGTGTGTGTGTGTGTGTGTGTGTATAACGCGGCATCGAGATTAGTTTTTCCGGCGAGCGAAGACAGCTTTTATACGTTGTATCTAAGGCGTGTGAAATACGCCCGGGTGCACATAAACACACACACACACCAGCCGCGACGGGACGTGGAGTCATCGCGCGTGCGAATGCGGTGTTGTGTGTCGCAGTAACAGCAGCAGCAGCAGCAGCAGTCGGCTAGCTAACAAGTGAAACGTTACTTATATCCAAATGTAAAATCGATTCGTTGCGGGGCGTTGCTCTTTGCACCGCAGAAACTCCGAGTAATAAATGAGCAACTAAACGCGCGCATTCGGTTGCGGTTTTACGTAGCCGTTCGGTGAGTATACACCATGTACACACATGCATACAGCCCAGCCGAGCGGGCCATCGATTCTTCTTACCTTTTTTTTTCTTTCGCACAAAACGCATACACTTACTCGCTATACACAGCACAGACGCATAGCCATCATCTAATTTCCATGTTGTTAATGTATCGCCGAGTAATCCCGTGTACAGTGCAGCAGAAGCAACAGCAGCACTGGTGATGGTATGGCGACGGCGGCGACGAAATGAGATCCGCCGCAGCGCGCGTACACTGCAAAGTCATCTCTCCAGAGGCATGTCTCAGTCTCGCGAACGAATATACCGTGTAATTCGTCCTTTGAATTTTAGACAATTTTTTTTTTTTTTTTTTTATTACTTTCGACTCGTCTAATATTATATTATTTCTCCAGGGTACTAGTCCCCACGAGCGCGCGAACGAACGTGCACCAACGAGAGAGCAAAATTAAGCGTATTATATCGAACCCTCTGTGTACATTATAATGTTCCATCGATATTTATTATATTACGCGTTGCAATATCGGTACCTATACGCACGCATTATATGGCTGGGTAATATTAATGTAAGCTGCGAGTCTTACCACTTTTGCAACTCGGGCACATTCTTCGAGGTGTTTGAAAACCGCGACGAGAGAGCAGCACAACGGGCGCACCGGCTCCCCCGCCATCAACAACCCAACTTTTAATGAATTAGGAATGCGCAGCAGTGGCTGCTGCTGCAGCCCGGGCCACGCGCGCACGCGGTAAACTTTCGTCAAGATTGCTTGATAAACAAGTCTATTATTTATCCGTCGCTTTGAGGGGGTCGATGCGCGTACTACGCGGACATATATATATATATATATATAAATGTATATTGTACAAAAAGAAGGGCTGAACGAGGAGAAGAAAAAAATTACTTTTCAGCGGCAGTCAAAGTAAGGGATGAAAAAAATATACTATATATAGCGAAAACGGGTAGGCGGGTAGAGTAGTATGTATAGATAAGTGAGCAGCTGCGGGGACTCCATTTGGAGTCAAAGTAAATACTAGCGTACGCCGCTCGCGCTCGGCTTGATGTATCCTCTCTCTCTTTCACTTTTTTCATATACATATATCTACTATAGCATAAGCGCACGTGTACACATGCAGTTGCATACGGGAGGACGATCAAACGCGGCTCGACTAACTACTACCCACACGCCTATACAGGTGCAGAAGGAGACTAGACTCCGCGCATACGTATATATTTATACATACACGAGGCTGCAAATTAATCTACTCGTCACTCGCTCCACCGCGAGACCGATCGAGGCGCGCGGCGTCATGTCTCATCGTGTGGCGTGCCTTAGAGGTAGACGCACACGGCACACAGAGTCGCGCGCTAATTGCATCTACATCCCCCGTGTGCGCGCGTGGCCCCGCTAACGAGCCATCGCCCAAGATTTTTTTTTCGTTTTAAAACCACCGCTGCCGCCACGGATGCAGCACCGACAAAAATGCCCGTAGGTAGCTGTGCAGAGGATATAAAGCAGAGTTCGAGCTGCGGCGGTCAAAAGCTCGCAGTGCAATTCTCGCGTATATGTACGTCGATCCTCTTTCCGTCGATTACTCTCAATTTCGCGCGCTATTGGTAATTTTCTTTTCTCTATATTCTCTCTCCCTCTCTATCCACGACTACAATTGCTCTATAGAGTATCTATGTACTCGACGAGTTTCGAAGCCAATTTTAGCGCCACGAAAAGCTTCGATCGATATGTATACAGCGTCGATGCGAGCTCATAGCCAACAACAAACGCGCGAGTGGGTGGCGCGCTACTCGAAAAAAACAAGGCGTTCCAATGATGAATATGTAATTAACCGATCTCGCACTTTGTCTTTTTTTCGGCCTGGCCGAGCCAACGACTGCTTCTGCCGCTGCAGCGTTGAAATGTCGAGTGTGCGCATGCGGGTGCGTGCTGCTGTCTGCGCAAAGAAGAATCGAGCGTGCTCGCGCGTGTGCTTCAACGCTGGCCGTTGTACCTGCATTGGATGCGTTCGATCGAGCAAGTTTTAATTAAACTGCTGCACAGCTTTGGAAATCCATCTAACCCATTGCAAACCTAAAGCGTTGCAGAATTTAAAGGGCCTATATAGCTGCGGCTACTACCTGTGCATTCGATCGCGACTGCTTGCGCAAATGCTTACGAAAAATAAAATTCCAAGTTCTTTGATTGCCTCCCTCCAGCGCGTGAAATTTTCGAGTGGCCTTATTTTGTCAGGCTGAACATTAGAAAATATAGAGGAAAGTCGTAGTTTTGACAGAATGGGATGTTCATTGGTTTTTGTTCGAAGTGAACCTTCTTTAGCTGCGTTGAGCATGGAAAATTGGCCCGTGAAAAAGAGCGAGCGTCATGCGCAGGAGGTAAGCTAATCAAAAATCTAAAGTCACCCAAAATTATATTTCTGATACCTGTATATTATTAATAGATTATTTTCGATGCATTTGTTCTGTATCAGTTTTTTATTTTTTGTTATTCGTTAATCTTAATAGGAAGCTTTGTAATCAGTGCGGCATAACGAGTATCGAACCAGGTATCATACGTGAATTAGATTGAATTCTTAGATATTAGAACGATGATGGAGATATATGGACGGTACACTGCCCTGCAATCAATTTTGACATACCTAAGTAAAAAGTGAGTAAACTTCAAAGTGTCATATCTTAGTCGATATAGATCGGATCGAGATTTAAAAAATGCCATTCGAAAGGTCTTTACAAGCACTTTACAACTGTATAAAGTATGATAAGGTTCAATAATTTATTCACCAATTGTTTTCAACAGATAAAGAGTCGAAAAAATCAGTTTTTCTCGTCGTTGTTATTTCACTCGTCTTTTTAATAGAAGGTCTTGTAGAAACATTCGAAGCCCATCAATTTGTAGGTTTTGATAAGACCTTTAAATCTGTTTAACTTAAATTGTCCTACGTGCATTTTTCACGAAGATACGAGATAGATATTTTTTGAAAATCTAAAATTTTTGAGTCAAAACCCTGAATATTCTAAGAATGTAATTCATAAATATTAGTACATATTCTAAATACAAAAACAAACATTGTATGTACGATTTTTCACATCTTATTTACAAAGCCGTGCATGTATGAATGAAAAAAAAATAAAAAATGATATCAATTATTTATGTACAGTTAAACCACCGTATCTTCGTGAAAAATGCACGTAGGACAATTTAAGTTAAACAGATTTGAAGGTCTTATCAAAATCAACAAATTGATGGGCTTTGAATGTTTCTACAAGACCTTCTACTTAAATGGCGAGTGAAATAGCAACGACGAGAAAAACTGATTTTTTCGATTCTTTATTTATTAAAAAAACAATTCGTGAATAAATGATTTTTACCGTATAATACTTCATATGGTTATAAATTGCTTGAAAAGACCTTTCCAATGGTATTTTTAAAATCCTGATCCGATCTTTATTGACTGAGATATGACACTTTGAAGTTTACTCATGTTTTACTTAGGTATTGCAAAATTAATTAGAGGGCAGTGTATGTGAATTGGTAATATACTTGACATAAGTACCTGAAACCGAATTTTGTTAAACAAATTAAGCCCTAAGACCTTAATTTGCAATTTCTATATAAAAAATTTGATTTATAATGAGAACAAATTAGTAAGTTAAAAGTTTTTACGTGACAAATTCAAATCACGAAGCAATAATCAGTTATTATCCCACGTCAATCACGAACAACAATAATTTAATGACTGTCATCTGTCATATTTTTTATTCAGTCAGTATATAAGAACTAATTATTTCATCAATTCCTCGTATACAGCAAGTGAAGACCATGAAGCTACTACTTTTGTTACTTTCGTCCGCCAGTTTCAACTTTTGTTGGGGCGGTTACAGCTATCAAACCGGTATAATTCATATTATAAAAAATATATTGAATTGCTAATATTGATTCCATTAACGACCAGACGACAAAATATTGACTTAATTTTCACCACGATTATTTCCTACTTTTTGCGCTAAAAAAAACTCTATTTGCACACATTCTGTGTTTTTTTACAATTTTACAGAAAAACTCATGAGAAAATCGTAAATATTGAAATTATTAACTTTTTAAAGGTTTATTCTCTGAAGAAAGTTGTAACGATTAAAAAAATAGATGAAACGCGAGGATCGGACTTACACTTTTCTCTCAATCGTTGGCAAAAGCTAAAACGAGGATTTCAGCAAATTTGGTCTACAGCCAACAAAATAGGTCTTGAGTCCCATAAAACATTTTTTATAATTTAATATGTAAGGAACAACATCCAAGACGTCTGGAATTAATGAAATTCATTGTTTGAAAAAAAAAATACTTAAAAATTTTTTTTTTGACATTTGCGATGAAAATATCCCCTTAACTATCAGCTTTAGCATAAAGATCATACAAATAGCATGTCAACGTTTCTCAAATTTTTTGACGATGATTAAAAAAAAACTTTGGGAATTCCATTTAAATCGCGTTGAAAAAGTGGGTCACTTAGTCGTTAATGGATCAATGGATTAATATTTTTTCTCACATTTTAAATTATTTCTCATATTTAGTTCAATACCAATATCCAGATCTAAAGCAGTATGAAACTATAGGATCATCACAAGGTTCAAATGATTTGAATGCTTATCAAGGCTTCAACACAAAAGTCACATCAATTCAGGTTCCAGTTCATCAACAGTACGTGATAAACACCCACGAAACATCAGTTCCTTTGAAAATCAGTAAAAACATTATTGATATTTCAAATATTAATGGAAAAAGCTCAAACCAAATAGTAAAAATATTTTTCAAGTTAAATGTTAGCGAAGATATTAAGCAAAACATTAGTCAACTATTAACGTTGGATTCAAATGCAAACGGCACATATACTCAATACATTTACCAACTGATACTCCAAATTATAAACTTGAACGCGAACGATGACGTTAAGAGAACATTAATCAATCTTTTGAGTTCAAGAATTCAAGAATATAAGAGAAATGGTGGATCCAATGCAGCAGATGAACAATCGATTAAAAATCAAATAAATAGTTTGAATATAGATGAAAATCATAAACAACAAATGATTCAAATTTTAGTAAGTAACTTCAAAGGACCGCAAAATCAAATAGACATTAACAGCAAACCTCAAACAGGTACTATAATAAAGAGTGATAATAATGTTGATCATGATATTCATCAAAATATTGGAGAAGCAACTGTTACAACTTCAGAGATTTCGAAAGAAGACAACGGATCTAATAAGAATCTCCCTCAACCAGTATCTTCTCCAGCAGTTTCACAACAAAGTCAAGATCAATTTGAATATCTTAATCAGTACGGACCAAACGTTAAAGGCGTGATAAAAATACTTACTGAAAAGAATGTCCAAGAAAGTTTAATACAAACTTTACTAAAAATCTTAATAACTAATTCAGAAGCAAATGGTAATTATGCAGAAAATGTTTTAAAGTGGGTAAATGAAATATTCAGTTGGAATATGGGTACCTATGAGCAGCAATATGTACTTGCACTCTTAGTTAATAGAATCGAACTATCTCAGACAGCCACTAAATGTTCAGAATATGATATTTATACTATTCGAGGTAATATTGAACAATTAAATGTACCTAGCAGTACAAAAAATAAAATACTCTACTTGATCATTCTAAACTTTTACGATGATAAAAATCGGATAATGGAAATAATGTTCGTCAACAATGTACCAGACGAAGATCGGAAAAGATTAAATGAACTTTTATCCGACAATTCAGCCGAAAGTAATGCATATGCTGAATATATTTTGCAACTTATGACTCAAATCGTTTACTGGGAAACAGGCAACGACGTCAATTCCTACGTAATCAATTTGTTAGTCTTCAGAATATTACAATTCGAAGCTAATGGGGGATCCAATCAGGCTGATGAAGAAACTATTAAAAGTCGGGTTGCACAATTGAATACAACTGATCATTGGAAGACCATCATAATTCAAATACTGCTTATAGACTTTAAAGGACAAATTCTCCAAAAACACGATGAAACTAATAAGAATCTCCCTCAACCAGTATCTTCTCCAGCAGTTTCACAACAAAGTCAAGATCAATTTGAATATCTTAATCAGTACGGACCAAACATTAAAAGCGTGATAAAAATACTTACTGAAAAGAATGTCCAAGAAAGTGTGAGGCAAATTTTACTGCAAATCCTAATAGCTGAATCAGAAGGAAATGGTACATATGTAGAATTTGTTCTGAAGTTAATCAATGATATCCTCAGTTGGAATATGGGTACCTATGAGCAGCAATTCGTACTTGAACTTTTAGTACTCAGAATACAACACTCTCATGAAACTATTGAATGCCCAGCTGGTGAAATATTTTCTTTCAGAACTAAAATTGATCAGTTAAATTTGCCTAGCAGTATAAAAATTAAAATACTATACTTGATTATTCTAAACTTTTACGATATTAAAAATGAGATAATAGAAATAATGTGTATCAACAATGTACCAGACAAAGATCAAAACCAATTACTTGAACTTTTATTCGACAACTCAGCCAAAAGTAATGCATATGCTGAGTACATTTTGCAACTGATGACTCAAATTGTTTACTGGGAAACAGGCAACGACGTCAATTCCTACGTAATCAATTTGTTAGTCTTCAGAATATTACAATTCGAAGCTAATGGGGGATCCAATCAAGCTGATGAAGAAACTATTAGAAGTCGGGTTGCACAATTGAATACAACTGATCATTGGAAGACCATCATAATTCAAATACTGCTTATAGACTTTAAAGGACAAATTCTTCACCCAAAAAATAGTGTCCCTCAATCAAATACAAGTGGTGGAAATCAAGGATCATGTATCGGTTCATGTTCTGGTTCAACACAATTTTTGCCTCACGTGGACTGTACAAAATATTGCCAATGCTCCAACGGTCGTCCAATTGTTATGCCTTGTTCAATAAATCTTCATTGGAATACAAAAATAAATACTTGTGATTATCCTGATGCAGCTCAGTGCCAACATTAAGGATATGGAAAAACATTCAACTACAGTTGTGCTGAAATTGTTCAGATAATACTTCTAAAACTATACTGGAAAAATATATATTTATATGTCGATTGCTTTTCATTAAATAATGTTTGTTCAATAAAAATATGATATAATTATTTCACTCCAAAGGTATATACTAATATTTCATGAAACTATAAGTTATGAGTACTTGTGAATATTCATTAGACCGGGCCGTTTTGAAAAAATATTTTTAAATCGCGGGGGCTGAAGACTGAGCTGACAGTTCAAGGTTTCAGATGAAAAACGCCGTGCTCAGGAAGTCAAAAAAGTAACGGGAACAGGTGTCGATATATCTTCAAAGTTTAAAAACGTGGGTCAAAATTTTGAGAAGATTTTAAATTCGAACCAGGCCTGTCAGTTTTTCTGTATGACCAAAATTAATTTAATCAATACATTATCTTATGTATTTTTTGTCGTAGAATCGATTGGTAATACCAGATTAGCGATTACACTGCATTTTAGTGGTGAAAATCTACCTTTTTCCTGCTTTTTTTGGATAAAATGTTGGAAAAATGCCATTTTAACCGACGAAGAAACGCGTAAAAAAATCTGGGAAATTCTCTGAACACGTTAAGATGTAGGATTTTTCCCGCACAATCAAATGACAGTATTGGTTTTCGTCGGAGAAATAATTTTCAGTGATAAAATTGCACTTTTCCGATATTTTTTTCACTCAAACGAGCTAATGATATAGTTTTTTTTCCAAACTTACAAAAAGTTAGGGTTTTTTTCGTAGAATTGAATAAAAGTATTAGTTTAAGCCGCAGAAATTATCATCATCGAAAAAAATCGAAAATTCGGCTTTTTTATCGTCAAAATCGATGGAAAATCAAAAAAAAAAGATCCCGCAGCCACCTAATTGTATTAGAACATTTTCTAAACACATGGATTGTTAGAATTTTTTGCAAAATAAAATAGCAGTATTGGGTTAACAAAAAATTTCAATATCAGCATAAAAAATTGAATGTTCGATTTTTTTTGAACAAAATCGATAAAAATTCAAGAAAAATGAACCCAAGGTTGACCTTATCACATGGCAGTATCTGTATAAAAATAAATTTGTGCAAATGAATTCTTCATTTGAACGTAATGTTACAATTAGTAATTGAATTTGAAAACTAAATATGAACATAATACTGAGGCTTCTCGAGCCGCGGGCGGCGTCACGTGCATGTGTCGGCCGCTAAAAATTCTTCCAGCACTAACATAAATAAATAAAGATAAATAATTAAATTAAAAATAAAATAAAAATATAGTATAATTATCTCATTTTAGTAATAAATTAAATCGATGTGATCTCTAGCAGCACTACAGTACACAGAACAACAGCACTGGTTGATAATAAAGAAGTGCATATAACAACTTTCTCGCTTAAATCTATACTACTATTCGATTGTGCAAAAGAACTTAAAATAATTATTGAATATTATAAGTAATGAGCAAATGTTCGAATTAGATATGGTCAACCACGGGTTCATTTTTCTTGAATTTTTATCGATTTTGACCAAAAAAATCGAACATTCAATTTTTTATGCTGATATTGAATTTTTTTGTTAAAACCAATACTGCTATTTTATTTTGCCAAAAATTCTAACAACCTAATTGTATTAGAAAATGTTCTAATACAATTTGGTGGCTGCGGGATCGTTTTTTTTGATTTTCCATCGATTTTGACGATAAAAAAAGCCGAATTTTCGATTTTTTTCGATGATGATAATTTCTGTGGCTTAAACTCATACTTTTATTCAATTCTACGAAAAAAACCCAAACTTTTTGTAAGTTTAGAAAAAAAACTATATCATTAGCTCGTTTGCGAGCGACTGTTCGACGATTTTGGGTGATTTTGATTGAAAAAATATCGGAAAAGGGCAATTTTATCACTGAAAATAATTTCTCAGGCAAAAACCAATACTTTCATTCAATTGTGCGTAAAAAATCCTACATCTTAACGTGTTCAAAGAATTTACCAGATTTTTTTACGCGTTTCCTCATCGGTTAAAATGGCATTTTTCCAAAATTTTACCCAAAAAAGCAGGAAAAAGGTCGATTTTCACCACTAAAATGCAGTGTAATCGCTAATTTGGTATTACCAATCGATTCTACGACCGCGATTTAAAAATATTTTTTCAAAACGGCTTGGTCTAATATTCATGCACATATCACGCTTGGTAGAAAATTACTTAACACGTGGCATAAAACGTTTAGTCTGATTTTTTTTCAATTACAATTATAGGAAAGATATTTCGAATTTTTATTTTATTCGATCTATTAAGCATTCGATTCATTTTCATTACAACTGTGTCTTGAGGAGTCATACACCAATTCACTCCTCCTTTCGCAATTTTATGATATAAACCACAGTTTAATGTCAATGTACATTTTCAACATAAAATTGACATTTTTGAGTCTTAAAAAATGTGGAAAAAGTTGTAGAATAAGGCTTTGCATCTAAAAATAGCTTATTTTTTCTATTTCAGCATTTTGGCACTGTGCGCAAGGTTCAGATCAGAGTTTTTTAAGTAGTAATGTTCACTTTCATGGATTGAGTTTTGTAGAATTTTGATTTAACCTTCATATCATTTTTATTGTTCAATATGTGCTCCAAAACATCAGCAAGTTTTCTTATTCTTTGCTTTTTTTCACATTTGTTGGCGTACAAACTTTTTTATAACTCTAATCAAAATTTCACAAAACTCAATCCATAAAGAGCATCTTTCTAAAGATTTTGATCCGTATCAGGAGTCTCTACCACAAAAACTCTGTTCTGAACCTTACGAATTGTGCCAAGATGCTAAAATAGAAAAAAAAGCTATTTTTAGATGCAAAGGTCTATTCTACAACTTTTTCTATATTTTTTAGAGTTCAAAGATGTCAATTTTATGTTGAAAATGTAGATTGACATTAAACTGTGATTTATATCATAAAAATTCTAAAGAGGAATGAATAAGTGTATGATTCACCTTGAGGGATCTAACCTATTTGTTCTTCTCAGAAAATCGATTTTTTATTGTGATTTCAAATTGCTTATACTTTCAAGAACCTTTTAATATTTGGTACATAAAATTAGAATTCCAAGTAAGTCAATATCCATAATCAGCGCAAGAGCTTACGCTACAGTGCATTTAAAATCTTTTAACGCATTCTGCGCAAAATAATGTTTTTTGACATCAAAACACGAGATATTCTTTATGACTATATAGTTATAGCGAATATAACGCGTTTTTCAAATTTTCATAGACAAAAATCTTAAAAAAAAACATGTTTTATCGCCTTCTGATACTATTTCGAAGATATTGTAATTAAGTGACTGATCAAAACTACTCTTTTCAGAATCAGCGTTAAAGCTGAGACTTAACAGTTATAAAATCAAAAAATGTCAGTAGTAAACTTTGTTGACGATTTACATTAAATACACTTTATATTTAGAAGATGTAAATTTAACAAATATATTTTTCTACATATTTACAAACTAGTTATATGAGAACTTATATAATTTAAAAAAAATTGAAAAATTTTTTTCAAAATAGCCAAATTTACGTTCAAATTAATCAGGATTGTTTGAATTTTTTTAAGTTGAAATGCATGAATCACACCGTCTATTTTTTTTTAATGACCGTTTATCATGAAATTTGATTTAAGAATTCTCCTACTTTTTTTAATATTTTCCAACCATTGGTAAAAAATTTTATTTTAGATAATTTTGGCTAGAGTTATCAGAATATTTAAATTTGACAACGAAACTAGTATTTAGAAAAAGTTTTAAAAAATAGATAAGGCACTTATTTTTATTATGTCTTGAATTACAGATTAACTCCTCTTCCTTTCCCATCACCGTGCAGCAGGGAAGCATTTATTCACCAAATTTTATAGAACTTCACTAACAAGCTTTTGTTAGTTTTCTTGAACCTAAAAATTGCAAAACCCGTATCTACGATCTTTTGATAGGTCAAAATTCAAAAATTTCCTCAAAAATGTTCGCAAAAATTCTGAAAAAAACTCACACGTATTTTGTGACTAATTTAAAATCTTTTTTGTTCTTCACGATTTTTTGTTATAGTCCTATAGAAAATAGATAAAAAAAATTGTAAAATTCAAAAAAGTGCCTATAAACAAGAATGAAAAATTAAAGTGTAGTTTATAATTTTTTGAAAGAAAAAGAATATGTTTGGATTTTTCCGAAATTTTCGGAGGTCATTTTTCAATTTTTTAAAATTACGTATTTGGCTATCGCACACCTTATAATGCCTTAATGGCCATGTGGGTTTTTGATTTTTCAACTTCAAGCAAACTCAAAAGGCTTAAGGGTCGTCTAACACACTTAGTCGGTAACTCCAGGCTATACCATTCCATTTATGCTAAATCGTTAAAATGGGAATTGTCCTTCCCATATACTTGAGTTGACGTACATTTCAAATGCACCCATTAGCACAATGGTCAAGTAATTTCGTGCATTATTAAAGGAATAAAACGAAAACTACGAACGATGATAACCTACTAATAGCCATTGGTCATGATATATGTTAGGTTTCATACAACTTGGTAAATAAATGTCATGATAGTACACCATTCAAGTAACTACAATAATCATTAGTATTAAAATTGAACTTATTATTTGAAAATATATCATCCAAAAAATAATTTCTTACGGCAAACGAAATTATGCTATTAGATTTTACTTAAAAAATGCTGAGAAAATTTAAGTTTCAAATGTTTCTCATATTTTTTCTGTTCGTTTGCTGAGTTCCCAAACAAGGGTACAATAATCCATATTTTGTATTTAAAAATTAACCTACGACGAAGCTGAGAATTGATTTATTTCAGATCGACAAGGCTGAATTTTTTAACCTTTAAAAGTACATCCAGACCTGTCCTCGTCATCTCTCAGAGCTAGAGCAGCGAAAATCTTTAGATAAACGATAAAATTCTGCCGGGCGACAACGAATTTTAAACTTTCGTCAAAAACTCACCGATGTAGTGTAGATGTGTGTAAGTATGTATGTTGGTAATAGTATCTTCAATAATAATACGTTTCATCGAATCGTGAGATTGATTTATGGTCAATTATGAAGGTGATGAACTCTGAAAAACTTATTTTACAATTTATATAAAAAATATTTATTTGACTAATCATGAAAAATATTACTTGTGTAATTGATGAAAAATTTCCTTCTATATTTCTATCATGTTTCAAGAATTACGTTCTTAGAAACAAATGAATATTACTGACAATACCATTTCTTTGATTTTACGTCAAAATCATGTAAGAGCCAAGTTTTTAAGTGGTAAATTTAAAGCACGAAGCAATAATCATAGTTACTATCCTACGTCAATCACGAACAAAAATAATTTGACACTCGTCGGTCTTATACAAAATTCAGCGTTACCATGCAAGTATATAAGAATTAATTGTTCTATCAATTTTTTGTATGCAACAAACAAAGGCCATGAAGCTACTAGTTTTGTTACTTTTGTTCGCCAGTTTCAACTTTTATTGGGGCGGTTACAGCTATCAAACCAGGATATGGAAAAACAGTCAACTACAGTTGTACTGAACTTGTTCAGATAATACTTTTAAAGCTACAGGAAAATATATATATCAATTGATTTTAAATAAATGATGGTTGCACAAAAAAAATAAAATTTTAAAAGTACGTTTGAATGTTCGTGCACACGTTACACTTAACAAAAAAAACTCATCACATGGCAGAGGAAGTTTTTATATTTTCGCTTATTACAATCCTAAAAGAGGTTTATCATAACATTGGTTTAAACTCTTTTCGAGGCAAAGTATCAGTTTTATGAGTTAAATGGAGTTTACATAATGACAGTTTTTCGGATTTTTTACAATAAAAAGTATAATAGTTGTAATATCAAATATTATATTTATTTATGCAATAAGATCTGAAAAAACCAGCATGTGTTATATACAAAATTTAATGATATAGAATTCGGAAAATTTTACATAATAAGTATCACATTGGATTTTACATTGCACCATAGTCCAAAAACGTTTTTCGGGCACTAAAAACTGTTTGAAATGATTATTTATTTAACAGATATTTGGGACAATGTCTTATTTAATCAGTAATTCAAAATAAATATAAGACTGTTCAAATTTTATAGAAAATGCGAGCCAATATATCAGCGACAGCGTTTATTTTTGGTGTAAATTATTTCGTTATTATTTGAATGAAAAGTTTGTAATTTGCACTTATGGCTTGCCACCTTTACAACTGCGCGCTAGTTCCAAGGAATATCGTTAATAAGCTCAGACACTAATGAACGCAAAAGTTGAAATTTATGCGTGATGAGTGTGGAGATACGTGAGCGAAAGAGAGAGAGAGAGAGAAAAATAAATACATATAGAGCGGGTGGAGAGTCCAACGCGCGGGAGCACATAAGAGCTTCTATATTTCTCGCCCGAACACGTCTGTTTGAAAATCCAACGTCGGAGCATGCAGTGTCTGTATGCTCGTGTGGGGTGTACGCACGCAGCATCACTCTATATATAGTATACAACCTGATATATAGGACTGGAAATATTCAATCTCAATGAATGCGCACGATCGACTGTGAATACGCTACAGGCAGATATTTCGTTAAACATATATTGAAAATTGAGCGCTACGTGACTGCGGCAATATCAAAAAAAAAAGAGAGAAGAAAACGAAAGAAAGAAAGAAAGAATAAAGAAAATCGTTGGGTGTATAAATATATACCGCGGGTAAGGTTCAACGACGCGCGCTTCGATGTGAAAATAATTTTTCTCTGCGCCTGGCAGAGAAAGACAGAGACAGAGAGAGAGAGACATAACAATAAAGCGAAGAACGAGAATTGAAGCTTTTAGGAGAGAAAGAGGAAAAGACGCGCTCGGTCTTGGTGGGTAGCAAGACAAAGCGAAAAATTATCACGATAACGTAAACGATGCTCGTGTTGTTTGTACTTTTGGACGCAACACACAGCAGACGCGAGCTATACATACTTACAGTGTCGCGCGGGCGCGCGCAACACGAGTTTAGCGCGCGAGCGAGCGTTTCGTAATTACCATGGAGCCTACAAACACGCGTACGACACATACATACATACATACAGACGCGCGCTCTATATTTGCCCGGCTCGGATTGTAATCTTTGTAGGCTATATAACACAAGAATACGCGCGGGGAGAAATATTATAAATAGAAAGCGATGCGCGAAAAAGCATTTCAGTCGTATCTCGCATCGAGAGTCAAGAGGATGAGAAAGAGATGATGATCATGTCGGTGCAGTTGACGAAACTTTCGCTCGGCTCGTTGCTGCTGCTGCTGCTGATCCACGCGGTAGCTGGCCTACCCGCCGTGCACGACGTCGACGTCGACGATAGCAGCAACGGCAACGGTAGTCGGAAATTACAGCTCATTCAAGTGGTACGTCGTGTATACGTTAAAAGA
Source organism: Trichogramma dendrolimi (assembly GCA_034770305.1). Taxonomy (NCBI): domain Eukaryota; kingdom Metazoa; phylum Arthropoda; class Insecta; order Hymenoptera; family Trichogrammatidae; genus Trichogramma; species Trichogramma dendrolimi. The sequence goes on from JAPMIB010000181.1 coordinate 162,892, forward strand.
TGATTAACCCTTTGAGCGACGTTGCTCGCGAGCCGTGGGCTATTTTATATGTTACATGTTGTGTATGCGTCATCGTGTGTGCGTGTGTATTTATTATTATATTGTGTGCGCAGATATTCAGGCACGGGGATCGCGTGCCCGACAGGGGTGAAATTTACGACTCCGATCCCTACACCGACGAGTTCTGGAAGCCGCTGGGTTATGGAAAATTAACGAAAGTTAGTGTGCATAATATTACCTGAATATATACAGCTGTCTGGTGTGACGTACGAGTGACGCGCGCATACGTTTCCTTGATGCCCATATTCATTGTGATTGAAAGGTCGGAGAGAGGCGCGAGTTCCAGCTCGGCCGCATGCTGAGGCGACGCTACGACGACTTTCTCGGCGATTACGAGGCCGACCGGGTCTACTCCTTCACCACCGACATGAATCGCACCAAGCTGTCGCTGAAGCTGGTGCTGAACGGACTCTACAACAACGAGACGGAATGGAACGAGAACGGCGCTACGCTCCTCGAGGAGTTCTCCGTCGACTGCGTGCCGGACGGTGGCAACGTTTTCCGTCATCCGTCCAAGAAGTGCTCCAAGTAAATTATATAGCTCGGAAGAGCCCGAACGAGGCTGCATTCGAAAATTAATCAAACTCCTATTTATCCGCGTGTGCACTGCAGGTTCGTGAAATTGTACAAAGAGGCGTTGGACGCGAACGAGCCCAAATTGGACAAGTATCGCGAGCTTTTCGATCGCATAGAAAACAGCACGCACTTCAAGCACGAGTACAAGATCAAAATTGGCAGCAGACTCTATCGTAACATACGCTCGGCGGTGAGTTTGTGTAAACAACGCAACGTTATCTCACGTGTTATACGATCGTATTCATACGTCATTTTAAATGTATCATCGTTATTGTGTTATTTTTTTTTTCGCAGTTAGCTTTGGGTCTGCCCATGCCGGGTTGGTGCTCGGAAAAGTGTTACGACGATCTGCGCCACATAGCCGGTATAAATTTCGGCGTCTACGTACATGCGCCGAACATACGCAGGATCACTGTGGGCCCGAGCCTCGAGATCTTCCTCAAAAACATGCGCGACAGCGATGAGAAATCCAGCAACAATAAGATCTATCTGTACAGCGCGCACGATTACAACATCGCCACCATTTCCAAGGCGCTCGAGTTCGAGGGGATTCCCGATTTCCCGGATTTTGGCAGTGCAATAATGATCGAGAAATGGAAGGATGAAAATGATAATAGCTTCGTGAAGGTGAGGCTCGTTGCCCACACGAATCATTGTAATCGAGGCGAAATATTTATAACGATTGACAATAATTTTATGCACGCGATACAGATGCTGCTGTGGACCGGAGTCTCTGAGCAATTGATTACCCTAAAATTGCCAGACTGCGATATCGAGTGCCCTCTGGATCGATTCAAAACCATCTTGAAGCCCCTAATGCCTCATGCACAGGACAAAAAGTGTTACACGTCGAAAGCAAAAAACCCGTGCGTAAACGTCAACACGTAGTACATAATATTTTGCAATAAATACTACTTTTGTATTGTAACAATGTTATTTTTTTTGTAAATAAACTCAACTTGCGTGAGCAATTTCTAAACAGCATTCTCTGTGTAAACATACATATTCACACTCGTTTGACTAATATATCATATTCAAAGATAGCGGGAATTTACGCGGCTCGGAGCTCTACCGCGAGCTCGCTATACAATAAAAAAATTATTGCCTAAGATATATACACCTCGCGGTTTTTAATAACTCACGAGGTTGAACGTCTGATAAGTAGCTCGCACATTGGAAAAAGTACGCGGCTCAGTCCCGAACGCGCCGATCGCGGGATTTGCTATTACTTTCTCGACGTCGACGATGATGCGCAAGCTTGCATTATTCGCAGCGACTTGCTTGTGCTTTTGCGCCGCGGACAAGCATCGATACAGAGTAGAGCAGGTTCAAGTGGTGCGTAATCGGTTTTCACTGTTTTTATATTTTTTCAAAAAAATTTTAAAATATTTATATTGAAACGTTGTATCGTCAGGTATTCCGTCATGGAGATCGCATACCGGACAAGTCGGAAGTGTACGAGACGGACCCATACGATAAGACGCATTGGAAACCCGCCGGTTACGGCATGCTAACCGAGGTGAGTGTCAATTGCCATTTTTTTTAATCAAATTTTTATCCGCAACCAATAATAATGCACAAGTGCATCCGCAGAAAGGCAAAAAACACGCCTACCAGCTCGGTGAGATATTACGCGAGAGATACGACGGTCTGGTCGGGCGTGAATTCAACGAGGAGGAGGTCTTCTCGTACAGCACCGACTTCGATCGTACGCAGCTATCTCTGCAGATGGTGCTGAACGGACTATTTGCACCGGTTCCACACAAGCCCTGGAATCAGATGGAGGATTTCAAAAAGTTCCCGATCAAGGTCAAAGCCAGGGGAAATTTCATGCGACCGATCAAACTCTACTGCGAAAGGTACAGGACCCTGCACGAGGCGGCCCAGAACGATCGAAGTATCTTGAAGAGAATCGAGAAGCACGAGAAGTTTATGGACAAGGTGCGCGAAAGCACCCAGTCACCTGAGAGGACTAAGACAACGAAGCTTGCGGCTCGTTTGCTCGGCAATTTGGACTCCGTCGTAAGTTTTGGTATACATTGAAAAAAGATCGAGGAAAATGAAAGAAATGTGTAAACGATGTATCATACAGATCAGCAAGGGACTGCCGATACCCCACTGGTGCACGGGCGATTGCTACAAAATTCTTTACGAACTCACCGCCGTGCACATCGACACCTACGTCCTGACCGAGGAAATGCAGCGTAGGGTCGTCGGTCCTGCCGTCAAAGTCTTCACGAGAAACCTCATGCTGGATCAAACGACACCCAAAGATGATCCAAAAAATAAGATAAAGATGTTCCTGTTCAGCGGCCACGATATCGGACTGTCTACCATCTCGCGAGTCTTACGCATGAAGGAGGTACCCTCGCAGCCGGCCTACAGCAGCGCTTTGATCATCGAGAAGCTTCGCGACGAAGAAGACAAGGTCTACGTGAGGGTGAGGAAATTTTTTCGTACATATACACGAGTATACACTGATCGACATTTAATCGATCGGTCGATTTGTGCGCAGATATATTACTACGCCGGAGCCACGGCCCAAATAATCCCGATAAAGCTGGAATTTCCGGAGAAGTCCTCGTCCTCGGTGCTGGGCATGTTTAAATCGAAACACTGCAAGCTCGAGTGTCCGCTCAAGAGCTATTACAAAATCGTCAAACCCTGGCTCCCACACGCCGACGACGAAGAATGCGAGAGCACGGCGGCGAGCGGCTCGACGTAAAGTAAAAAAAAATGTATTATACGTACGAAAAAAAAAATGAGGAAGAAAATGTTGTACCGTCGATGAATAAAATCGTTTGCGAGAGAAGTAAAAAACAAAAGGAAAAACTCTTTTTCATCGCTATGTGGATGCTATATTACACGTGTACGCTATTCTTTTTTATGATCCTCCTTCATGCATGCGCACCGCGGCTTTATCGATCGTAAAAAGACTCGGCAATTAACGTACGAAACTAAAAGTATAAGCTCGTTAGCTTTTGCGCGCGCACACATACGTATAGGCACGAAAATACAAAGAAGAAAGAAGGAAAAAAAAAGTTTGGAAAAAAAAAATAACGCTAGATTACAATTCACAATGATCGCGTACGCGCGCCTGATACCATGTCTTCTTCTGTTTATCGCTTGCCGGGGCGAAAAGGCGACGAGGCTGGAGCTGCTGCAAGTGGTGCGCAAGCTCGAGTTTAATAATCGTGTTGTATCTACAATATTGTACAAAACTGCTTTTCTCTCAGCTCTTTCAAAACGGCGATCGTACGCCGTCGACCGAGGAACGCTACCCGACCGATCCTTACGACGACGACTACTGGAAGCACATGGGCTATGGCGTATTGACGTACGTAAGTAGCAATGTATGACAGGTGAAGGAAAAATGCCGAGCGACATAGTTAATTCGCGCCCGCGCGTCATAATGTACGAATTGCAGCACGGAAAGAAACGAGCTTACGAACTCGGCCGAGTGCTTCGACGAGAGTACGGCGACTTTCTCGGCGAGTACAGCGAGGAAAAAGTCTACGCCTACAGTGCCGATTTTTTTAGCTCCAAGCAGACCTTGGCCTGGGTTCTGACCGGTGTCTATCCGCCAACCGACGTGGCCCAAGAGGAGTGGAGCGACCCGATGCCCCTGAGATCCTTCACGATGCCGCACCAGCCCGACCGCCGCAACTGCTTCAAACCCCCGCGATTGCATTGCCGCAAGTAATAGTACACACCATAATATCTTAGATATATATCTCGCGCCTCGCTGAGTCTACGAGAGCTTAAAACGGTTTGCTTTATGTATATGCGGCCGCAACTACTACCGCTACTTCACAGGTACCAAAAGTTGCTCGAGGACGCCCGAAGATCGGGCGAGATATGGCGAGAGCTGATCAAATACGACAACTTCACCGGGAGCGTGCGCAGCGAAACTCAAGTTTCTTACGCGCTGCCCGACAATCCGAGCGTCGCAGCCACCTACTTGCTCGACAACTTGCGAGCGGTCGTGAGTGTCTCTTTTATCTTATGAAGTTCGACGCGTAGTTATACACATAAGATCTCTCTCTCTCTCTCTCTCTCTATTTCGTCTGTCTCGATATTTGACGCGATTACTATCGCTGTTGCCGCTGCAGTCGAGCATGGGTCTGGAGCGGCCCGGCTGGTGCGCCACGCGCGAGTGCACCGACAATCTCTACAGCCTCGCGAGTCTGGACTACGACGCGCAGGTGCAGAGCGCCGAGATGCGCCGTCTGTTTGTGGGCCCGACGCTCCAGGTGCTGCTGTACAACGTCGAGAAAGGCGCCGGTGACAAGAGGATTTACCTGTTCAGCGCCCTGGCCTGCAATCTAGCTGCGGTGGCGAGGGTCCTCGGCATGCTCGACGACGTGCCGGCCGTGCCCAACTACGCGGACGCCCTGATATTCGAGAAGCTGCGGGACGAGTCGGACGCGGAGCAGGTCTACGTGCGAGTGAGGTACTACGAGGCCGCCACGGCCAGCCTGCTGCCGGTCAAGATGACCTACAACAGCAAGATCGGCAAGCTGATCAAGTGCCTCAAGTGCACCAAGTACTGCAACCACAAGTGCCCGCTCGAGACTTTCAGGAGGATCGTCAAACCGACTCGTCCTACGGACGAGGATTACGCTTGTGACATAGCAATTTGATGTAACTCTCGCTGCAATAAAACGAAATTTCTTTCCTCGTTCGCTTCGTAGTTGCGTAGTTTTTTTTACGACAGTCGTTGTACTTTAGTGATCACGACTATTTCAGTCAAAAAAAAATGAGCGATATTCGTAGCATAATGTTTTTCAAGTAGTGCAACTGGCAAACGAGCATTTTCATGAATAAATGTGAATAAAATTGGCAAAAATCATGAAGCGAAGAGTGTGTTTTTTCTCCATATTTCTCATTTTTACCTGGCAAAATTCGATAGTCCAAGCGGGAAAACCGGAACTCACATTAAAACTCGTACAAGTGGTAAGTATAAATCGCACAGAGCCGGTATACGATGAATGAAAGCCGACATTTTACGAGCGCGTTACCGAACATTTTCAAGATATTCCGACATGGCGATCGTACCCCCGACAAAGGTGAGCGTTACTCGACCGACCCCTACGACGCCAAGTACTGGGCACCCATGGGCTACGGACAGCTGACAAAAGTAAGTGCGCCGTAAATCCCACTTTATGCATGATAAATATTTTTTCGACCAAAATTCACCAACTCCGCTTGCGTATTATTATTATTATTATTACGTATCACGATCGCGCACAGATGGGCGAGAAGCACGCCTACAAACTCGGCCAAATGCTGCGCGCCAAGTACGACGACTTTCTCGGCCCCTACCACCAGGAATTCGTGTACGCGTTCAGCACGGACTTTGATCGCACCAAGCGCACCCTGCAGCTGGTGCTGAACGGCCTGTACCCGCCCACGCCGAGCCAGCGCTGGAGCGAGTCGATGCACGTGCGCCCCTTCCCGGCCCACTTCCTGCCCAACGCGCAGAACTTCCTCAGGCCCGTCAGGACGAAGACGTGCCCGCGCTACAAGAGCCTCTACGAGCAGGCCATCAGGTCGCCCGAGCTCTGGGCCGAGCTCGACAAGTACGACGACTTCATCGACCAGGTGAGACGCGACACGGGCTTTATCAATCTGCCGACCAAGACGGGCAGTCGACTGCTGGCCAATCTGCGCGCGGTCGACAGTATGGGCCTGGCCCAGCCGATCTGGTGCTCGCGCGAGTGCGCCCGAAATCTCTACGCCCTGGCGAGCCTCAACAACGACGTCTACGTGCAAAATCTCGAGATGCAGAGAATCGTGGTCGGGCCCACCCTCGACGAGCTGCTCAAGAAGATCTACAGGAACGAGCGCGAGGCCAGGGATCAGCACAAGATATACCTGTACAGCGCGCACGACATCAACATCGCCACGATCTCGAGAGCGCTCCGGCTCAAGGACGTGCCCGAGATACCGGATTACTGCAGCGCGCTCATTTTCGAAAAGTTGGTCGACAAAGCGAACAAGGTTTACGTCAGGGTAAAGGGAGCATAATATCTTTCGTACTTTTTTTACAAACCCAAAAAACATACCAAACGCGAATTATATCCTTTGACTTTTTTAATGCATAGATAACGTATTACACCGGAGTGACCAATCAGATGATTCCCATAAAGCTGAGAGCTCTGAACGTCAAAGTGGTTCACAAAGCTTTCCCCTACTTCAAACCGAAAAATTGCCCCGTCGAATGTCCGATAGATGCTTTTTTGAGCATTATTCATCCGCTCATGCCGCATACAGAGGATAGACAGTGCCACGATACTTAAATACGCGAAAGTAGCTATATTTTATGGTCACGAAATTTTTAGCAAGCAAAAAATAATAATAATAAAGCTGTGTGCGTACGTGCAAAAATAGTCGTTTTTATTGATGTTTCAACAGCTCCAGTGTGCACCTATAATAACGATGCTCATACGTTTCTATTTTACAATATGTTTTATCCATACTGTAGCTACAGTTATCGCGGAAAAACCTGCAGACTACCAAGTTGATCTCGTCCAAGTCGTACGTACATAAAAAAATGTTTGTATTATTTTTTTCCATGGAATATAAGGTATGTGAAACTTGTAGTTGATAGCAAATGGTGACCGCACACCGGAAAAAGATGAGACCTTCCCGAAGGATCCTTACGACTTGAATTGGAAAGAAACAGGCTATGGCAAATTAACCAAGGTAAGTGCGATTAGAAATGTCAAAATATTTCGAGTTAATCACAAATCTCTCTCGATCTTTCAGTGGGGAGAAAAACACTCTCGCAGACTCGGCGAAGTGCTGAGAAACAGATACAACGACTTTCTTGGCGATTACGACCCCAGATACGTTTTCGCGTTCAGTACCGATGATGAGCTCACGAAAAAATCGCTGAAAAAGGTGCTGAAAGGACTGTATCCGCGCTCGCGCAATCCAAATTGGACCGAACTGCAGAATTACCTCGCGTACTCGGAGAAAAACGATCTGAATTTTTTGAGCCCTATTCCTAAATTTTGTACTAGGTATACTTGTTTTGTTTTCCTTTTTTTTTTAAAAATCATATACAAAGGAAAGATACCGACGTTTATGAAAATTTTCTTGCAGATACGTTGATCTTTACGAAGCTGCGGAAAAATCACCGAAAATTGTGAAAGAGCTCGGCAAATACGAAAGTTTCATCTGGTACCTGAGGATGGAGACGGGATTTCCGCACATCCAGCCACAGATAACGGGCAGCAAATTGATGAATTATTGGCTCTCCGTCGTAAGTAATAAAAAAGCGTAATAATACGTCTCTGAATCTCGATCGTCAATCAATCGAAAAGGCCATCGAACGGACATTTTATGTATCCCTCGCAGAGCAGCATGGAATTGCCGTTACCCGAGTGGTGTTCCCGCGATTGTCTGAAAAATCTCTACGGCCTGACGGCTCTGCACACCGAGATCTCCGTGCTGAACAACGATCTGGCTCGCATGGCCGTGGGCCCGACCCTGGAAATCATATCTCTGCGCTTGGCCGACAAGAACACCGGCAGCACGGTCAATCCTACGAAGATCTTCCTGTACGGAGCTCGCGACTCCAACGTGGCACACTGATGACCAAGGCGTTGAAGCTCAAGGAACTGCCCGAGGTGCCGGACTACAGTAGCGCCCTGATCTTCGAGAGATTGCGCAACAAGAAGGGCAAGGCGTTCGTGCGCGTACTGTACTACACCGGCACGTCGGACCAGCTGATACCCGTGCAGCTGAAGAAGCCCAAGCACAATCCCCTGACCAATGCGGCCTTGAAGTGCATCAACTGCTCGACGTACTGCGACAACGAGTGCCCGCTGGAAAGCTTCGCCAAGATCGTGGAACCGCTGATGCCCAAGCCCGAAGACAAGGAGTGTATCGCCAAGAAGCCTAAGTAGCAATAAAAAAAAAAGAAAAAAAATGTTGGCGAATTTTTTGCGACACGCGCTCACGAGAGTTTTTACTTTGTCAAGTTTCTCTCTGTGTAAGTAAACTGCGCGCGAACATTAGCGCGGATATAAACGAGCAATTGAATATCACACTGTACAAGCTTAATATATATTATATATATAAAGAGAGTTGAAACACGTGGCAACCGCTGCCGCCACCTAAGCGACAGATGTTTTGTTGCTGCACCGGCGCTGTGCTTGATTATAGATTCGTCAAAAAGTGTATGTAAGTTTTCATATTGTTTAATCGTTAATAAACACGTCGCGGAGAGATGCGAACACGCGGTATAAACTTCCTCGCCTTAGCACGACGACGACGACACGGTGTATCGCACTCGAAACTTTTCGCGTGACTCGACACACCAACTTGCCCGGCACAGCGGACTACATGTTGATTTTTACTCTACTACGTGTGTCTCGTCGAAGAAAAAGCCAAACACGTCACAACTTTGCGTGCACGTAGGGATAGACGAGTTTGAATAATATAGAATAAGCGTCGCGGTGATATATTTCGCGCTTGATAGCACGCCCACACACACACACAGACAGATCTACGCACACACACCGGCATAAAACAATCATGCCAGACTTGAGACCATCTATTCGCATATAGCCTTACACGACGACGCTCTGTGCTACGTAGAGAAATACATCCTTTTGCCGTAGCTCCGAAAATTTCAAGCCTCGACGACGACGACGACGACGACTACGATGGCACACCGCAACCTTTGAACTCGTAATACATATAGCCAAGCTTTCTCTCTCTCTCTCTCGCTCTTCCTCTTTGTGAAGTATATAGTACGTAGAGAACTGCGAGAACATACACGCACACACGTACACTCGAACATAGCCGAGCTCGCGAACGGGTGTACCTGACAGATTTCTGCTACTCAAAGTTTCCCTAGTTACACCCTGGCTGTAGCTAACTCGACAAATTGTCGGAGGCCTCTTATACACTCGATACTTTCCGGAGCGGCTGTGCTTAAGAGACCTAATACCCGTACGTATAGTAGTAGTACCTAGTCGAATATTAGAGGGATACCTGCAGCGCGCCCAGGCCGAGCTCTTTTCTTCTCTTTTTTTCCTTCCCTCGATCCTTTTTTTCTTCTTCTTCTTACTCTTTCTTGGGCTCTCTTTTTATTTCAGCTAATAAATACCCGGCCCGATCGATGTGCATTACGTTCCGGAGAGCAAAGAGTAAGAAGCTGTACACAGTCGAGCAATCATTACTATATATATATGTAATAAAAAAAAGATGAAAATCGGCGGGATGCTCTTTATTCCATCCTATATATGGGCGAAAGTAGTGGTACTAGTTTCGCTTTTTGTGTAAGAAACTCCACATCGTATTTTTTCCCATTGTCATAATACTTATACGGAGAATTTGGCATTCAGAGTCAATCGTTTGTTCGTTAAAGGAAAAATAAAATGGGGCGAGCGGGAGAGAGAGAGAGGGAAAGAGAGAGTAGGAGAGCAAGAAAGATCCGCTGCTGCACTGTGCCGCGGTGCTTTTGTTGTAACCAGCTTTTTCTTTATTACCGAAGCTCAGCCGAGGAAGATATGATAATGTCTGGGGCTTGGCAACTTTTATTTCTCAAGTTGTAAAGCACAAAGCTGACAACCGCAAGTTTTTCCTCTCTCTGTCTCTCTCTCTCTCTCTCTCTCTTTCTCTCGCTGCACTTGGATTTATGACTTTCATTAAAAGTCGCAATAAAAAATGAATGTACACAATATACCATTATTCGGTGAAAAATTTTAGGTTTTTTTTTCTTCTTGTGCTTTACGTAGAATACATTATTAGATAAAGGGCAATACGTTTACTAATGTATACAACACAGTTGCCGCCGCGTTCCTTGATAATAGGGTGGAGGAGTAGATGTGTCTGTTTTTTTGTGACTTCTTCTTCTCTCTCTCTCTCTCTTTTTCTGGCATATGTACGGTATAAGAAAGTCGAGCTTCATACAACTCATACCTTTGGAAAAACTTGAAAAAAGAGAGAGAAAATGTACACATTAAAAAGTTTCGTTCGAAGCGAGAGGAGGAGGAATGTAACGGAGAAGTTCATTTGCATATATTGAAACTTAAGTTCTTACATAAGAAAAACCAGCGCGCGCCGCGAATGCGAGCATAGGTCAGTTGGGATTTTATCTGTTCTGCGCCCTACCAGGCAATACTTTATTCGGTTAACTTTTTTGTATAGCGCGAGTAGAGCCCATAAAATATATATACTCTCGCGCAACTAGAATCACGTCATTAAAATTAGTCCCTTCGATAAGATCGTTTTTGTTCTTTCTCTCTCTCTCTCTCTCTCTCTCTCTCTCTCTCTTTCGTTCGACGATTTAGCGACGACTAATTGGTTTCGCGTGGCATCGAAATTTTTCTATCGGCTCTGCGCGCCTTATAGCGAGCCTGCACCCACCCCCCTCGTAAAATTGAAAAACTTTAAGCGCCTTGGCCAAGATCTTCGATTACATCGTCGATAAAGAGTATCGATGAGATTCATTGAGGCAAAAATTAAAAGCTTCGAGCGCGGAGAGAGCTCTTAACTTTCTTAAAGCGTCTCCTCCTCCTGCTCCTCGTCATCCTCCACCCTCTTCTTCTTCTTTTTTTCCGCTTCTTCTCTCTCTCTCTCTCCCTTCTCTCCTTCATTTTTATCCTTTCGGCGTGCTATTTTAATTAAAACAAGCCCCGAGCTTTTGCCCAGGTGTATATATGCCACTAGGGTGCACGGGAGCAGTTGAGAGAATTATGTATTTAATATATCTATATACAGGCGTTTATATACGTAAGCTGTCGAGCCCATGGAAAATACAGTAATTGCGGTGTGGCACCGGCCCCACGGCCGCTACTATACCCCCGCGCGCGCCACGCGCCCACGACAAAGTTTGCTCGTGAAAATTTTTACGCGATGTCATTCGCTTGAGTAATTGAGCAAAGTTCACACGCGCGCGACCCGCTTATATATATTTCAAAAAAGGACCATCCCTCATGCTCCCTACGGAGAAGCTCGCAAGCACATACACGTACGATACGTATAGGAGCGCGGCGCCCGCACATACGATAGTAGCTGCGTACCCCACCTCCCGTAACATGCCGAGCTTTTAAGTAGCCAATCGATGTGTACATGTAGTACACTCGGGGCTATATACGAGTGTGCATATGAAGGAAATGTATAAAAAGTGCATTTACGCGATTTGAAAATATTGAATTTGATCGATCGCGTGCTCTGGGATAAAAGTTCAATTATTATTGAGCCGCCGCGCAGGAGCTGCTGCCTGTGACGTACACACGAGAGAAAGCGAATAAACAAATTGTGCGCGCGAGCGCTATTGTATTATTCAATTGTGGCAAAATTCCAGGGCAATAGACTCCCGCTGGCTGTAGATCGATTTTTTTTGCACAGTTATTTTATTTCCTATTTTTTTTACCCCGCTCCGTCTGTATTCGAGATGTTAAAACAATTCGAGAAATTTGATCAATTATTTTTTTTATCGACATCTACTGCTATACAAGGCGTACTAAAGATATTTCACCGATATTTTATCGCTCTCTCTCTCTCTCTTTCTCTCTCTCTCTCTTTCTCTTTCAACGGAACAAGTAATATAACTAAATTAAAAATTCCATCGAGGCTTATTATCCAATAATACAAGGGAAATTTGAACAGGGTAAGGCGACAAAAGGATCCTGGGCCTCTTTTAGTTTACTCGGGTTTCTAATTAAGATTCCCAAACCTACTTCGAACAAATACATTCATTAAAATTTGAGGCAAAAACCCGCACGTCGACAATCCCTTAAAATGCGCGGCGGCGGCGCATCGTCGTTGCAGTGCTTGTCTTCGTGCTGCTGCAGCAGCGCGACACAATATAACGATCCGGAAGGAGAAAAAAGCACTTCTATCTCTGGAGAGAGAGAGAGAGAGGGACTATATCGTTTTGCCAGAAACAAAAGACCGATATAATAATCATCGAGCTACCTCGCCGATGTATATATCGCGCTATCTCGAGGAAGAGACAATTATCGTAAAAGCAGAGTTTCTGCAGACTTATCGTTAAAGAAGGGGGGAGATGGGGGCCGGTAGTAAAATCCGTCAGATTCAGAGGTCTCGTGCAGCTACACAATCGCAGCGGCAGCGGCAGCAGCAGCAGCAGCAATGTGTGCCAGTGAAGGGTGAGCCGATGCATATAATATTAATCAGGCACCTGCAGCTGCAGCAATTTTATTTTATTTTTATTTTTTTTTCTTTCTTTCTTATAACAACGCGTAGTTGTTAAAAAGCAACGCGTAATCGAGCTTGCGATCGCCCGCGCGTATTTAAAATAACAAGGTCAGAGCAACAACAACAAAATAAGAGGGGAAAAAATCGAGCGCATGTGTGCGCGTTAACTCGCGTCGAAACTATTCTCAAACAATTCTGTAATCTGTCGAATACAAAAGGTGCACGTGTAGCACATAGCGACCCGAGCCGAGTTCGAATGCTATACTGCACGCCGAGCGAGCTTGCGCAAATGTTGATCGCGCTCGACGCGCGATGAGGTGAAAAAAACGTCTCGATATCATCGACCCATCAGCAGAGCTCGCACCAAGCAAATTTACTTTTCTCTCTCTCTCTCTTTTTTCTTTGTAGACCAAAGATAAATAAGTGACTCGGTAAGAGTCGTTACGTTATTTCTGCACTGCAGCGAGGCATACATAGTACACGACGAAATAGTTACGTGGAGCGCTAACTCGATGAGACAGATCGACGGTGTGTGTGCTTAAAATGTGTGTTCGTGTGCGTGCTACAGCTGAAGCTACACGTCGTAATAATTACTCGTACGATTCGAAGAGCTGCGCTGCTTCTACAGAGTTTCGCTATCTTATGCATTAACGATGAAAGCCGGCCCCTTGATGGAAAAAGCCGAAATTGCATTGTATCAAGTAACTGCTCTTCTTCTACCTCTTCTTCTTTCATTGTGTGCAGCAGCTCTCTCGGAGCTCTCTCCGTCTTCAATTCATTTAATTTTCCTTATATATATACACCCTCAAAAAGCAGAAGCAGCAGCAGCGACGGCTGCGCTATATAGCGATAGCCACGCGCCATATATAGTTCCACCACTCAAAAGTAATTCATTTAATGTAAAACACCCCCGTCGTGTCTTCGTCGTCGTCGTCGCCGTGCTCGTCCTCGTCTATGTCGTCGTCTCTTTCCTACAGCTCGTGCATAATACAGCTTACAAGGGCAATTTGTCTTAAACTACCCTCGCCGCCGCGTTCATATACGTGTAGAGCTTCTCTCTCTCTCTCTCGTCGATTATTTTACGACGCCGTTCGTGGCGCGCTCGCGCGCACACACGTCTAAACGGAAAGAATCGAAGAACCTCGGCGCGCGTATCTCTTTCTTTTCATCTCGTTTTACGGGCTCTCGCGCGCTGCTCTCGCTCTCTGACATTGTCACGCGTCCCGAACGTAAAGATAGCCTTGTGAGAGAGAGAGAGAGCTTATGCTTAAGCTCGAAATGCTAATAGGATTTATAAAAGGAGGCAGGCAACGGGATGCAGCAAGCTCTTGGCGCGAACGCGAACGCGAGCCTGTTGAGCGCGCGGGATATTTTCTAAAATGAAGAACCGTTACACGCCCGTGAAAATTCTCCACTCAAAGAGTTTGTTAATTAAATTTTGCGCGAATATCATAATTCAAAAGATACGAACGCCGGAGCTGGCGATATATACACACACTTATAATGGGTATAAAATGTGTATGTACATAGCACCGAGCTCGCGCGCGATGCATTACTAGAAGCTGTGCTGGCTGCTGCAGTAGCGCCAGCGATGGCGGCCGAGTTATACCGTGTTAGTTTTTAAGGCAGTACGGAATCGCCTCGGGGGAAGTTTTCCTCGAGTTTCGACCCCTGCTCCACTCTCTGTGCACGTATGGCCAGCAGCACACAAAATGAGGCGAAATGATGATCAGCAGCAGCAGCGGCGGCGGCCTCGTCTCAGATGGATGGTGGCTTCTGTGGCTTTTGATTTATGAAATACCCTTTATACGCTATATAACGCGCTGCAGTACGCGGGTGTATATACATACTCTGGAGCAGCAGCAGTACGCGAACGGCGGCCCATCAATGTGTAGATGATGGCGAGATCGATGTACGCCGGAAAGAGCCCGCGCACTAAGTGGTAAAAGCAGTGATTCATGGGTAGCTAAAGCTTGCGAGAATTTCTAAAGCCACTATCGCGAACCTCCGACCTAGGAGCCGCTCCGATATATATTCATGCGGCAAAGTTCACTGGAGCTCCGAGTGTGTGTGTGTGTGTGTGTGTGTGCGTGTGAACAGGGTGAAGTCGATACGCGTATATATATACCTATGCTTTATTCGGCGTATGTACAAATTTTTCCCTCTAGCGCCTGGATGACGATTAGTATATTCGCAGAATGATGAAGGGGTTTTTCTGTTAAAAAGGAGGCGAAAAATTACGACAATGTCGATGTGTATCATCATCGTACATCGCGAAACGCGGATATATATTGTCAAAAAGAAATAACAACAACAGCGACGAACTAAAAAAAAAAGCTAAATGACGAAAAAGAGAAAAGAAAGAACCGAAAAGTGTTAAAGTGTGTATATAAAGAGCTTTTGGGGTGAGGCCGATGCCGCGCCGTGTGTCGACGTGTACAAATTGCATATAGGACACAGAGAGAGAGAGAGAACGAAAGCACGAAAAAAAAACAGGCAGTAGAAACTCCCAAGCTAAAGCGTTTAAAGCTGTTTCACGTGTTATAAGTTTTGAGAGCAGCAGTACGAGAGAGAGGCAGAGAGAAAGAGAGCTGCTGCTGCTACTGCTATGTGTGTGCGCTCTATCAGCGAAGTATCGATTTTTGGTAAAAATGAAATTTTCCAACGCGCGGGCGCGCGTGTCTCGTTGATTTTATAGTGCCAAGCCTCTCTCTCTCTCTCGCTCGGAAAATGTATTATTTCGTACGCGGAAAATGCGAATGTTTCATCGAGCAAACGGTTTATTAAAATATAGTCAAACATTTTGATCTCATTGCAAGAGAGTAAGAAAAAAACGAAAATGAAATTGCCAGTCAACATAGTTAAAAAAAAAAGAACGAGAGAAAATTGATGTCCCGCTGAATTCTATTAATGTAAATATCTCACGATTTTCTCGGATATAATTTACGGGCTTGCTGAAAAGAAAAACATCGAGTTGGCGTAAACAAAGGGTCGCGGTGCTACACTGCAACAATTGCAACGTTTTTATATGCACATTCGAAGCCCGGCTTCTGCGCAAGCCCTTACAAACGAAGCTATATAAATTAAAGAGGGAAATTAAAGTAGGTGTAAGCCAAGAGCAAGGAAAGAAAAAAAGGGAGTGAAAATGGGGAATTAAAAAAAAATAAAAAATAAAATAAAGAGTTGAAAAGTTTCTCAATGAGAAAAGTGAGTCCCCCATTTCTTTCTTTCCCTTTTTTTTTACTCTTTTATTCATGCAATGCACGAGAGGAGACAGATTGCTTCATTAACGAAAAGTTTTTGAAATAAGATAGAGAGCAAAGAGAATGAATGGATTGATAAGAACTTTTTTATTATCACCAGGTGTTGAGGAGTAAAACAGGGCCCCGAAAGGACACTTTTCGCAATTTCAGGAATGATATACGAAGGCGAAAAAGATTTAAGGGATCGCTCTACCGAAATTAAGGGCTTGTCCGATTGTTGACTCTAATTTTGAATTGTTATAGCTACGTGCAACATTTATACAAACTTTCTCTCTCTCTCTCTCTCTCTCTCTCTCTCTCTCTCTCTCTCTCTTGCTCGCTCTTTCTCTCTCAATGAGGCCACTCGATCAAAAGCTGTAAACGAGAGAGGCAGCGCGCGAAATTCACGCGCGGCTACACGCACCTGCAGCCGAGAGAACTTGATCATAAAAGATGAAGAGGGAAAATTGCAATTTGAAGATATATAACAGAGTTGATTGATACATCGCTTCAAGTTTAATGGAAAAGACTATACGGCAAAGTTGAGCAAAAACTTGAGAGATACATAAATACGTGCTGACAAGCGTAGAAGATTAGGTGAAGAATGTAGATAACGTTGCAAAAATATCTACTTTGTGGTTATATGTTCAAAAATAGTTTGTAAGAACAGTATTTTAAGTAAATTAATAGGCAATTGAATTTGACTGCAAATATGTATTGTATTTTCATAATTGTTAATCGATCGGGAAATAATTATTTGAAAAACAATGAAAAATAAAAAAATAACACAACTCTGGTAAAAATTCCTAATATCAGTACTGGCCTACGACCAAAAAATTACCTTTTAAAATATATTAACTATTGATTGGCTTGTTTTTGTGGTTTTCTATTACAGTTATGTAAAAGATATTAAACGCATTTTAAATAAGCAGAAAATGACCATTTTATTTTTTTCAATTAAGACCAGCTTTAAACCACTCCGAATACAATTATAACACATTTAACTTCCACCACGAGATGGCGAGTACGTTTATTTGTAAATCTGCAAGTAGTAAGAGTAGAATAATTATATAAGTCAAAGCACAATTTTCATAAAATCGCAGACATTTCCGGCAAAATTATCGGTGGTTTAGTTATAATTCTTAATCTTATTTTAATAACAATTCAATGGACGTTTTATTTTTAACTACGCTACTTCTTTGAACTTCTACCACTAGATAGCGTGTACCTTTATATGTAAATCTGCAAGTGGCTAAATAGAAATAATTGTATAAGTTCAAGCATGGATTTGGAAAAGTTAAGATAAAAGTTAAATTAAGCCTTTTTAAGACCAAGATAATTTTTCGTTAATCAACAACTAACTGTGAAATTTTGAGCATTACTGCCAGGGCAGCAGCTAATAGGAAATTTCACAATCTAAAAAATAAAATGTTTCTTCCACGTGAAGTCGGAAATCTTTTTTTAAAAAAATTCATGTAAGATAAAATTCAGGGACATATTTCGTTTTAATAAACGATAAGACAATCCAGACAAGACGTCTTTTATATGTAAATTTAATATGAACCAGAATACCCGCGTAAATGTAGAACAAAAAAAGTTTTCCGGAGATCAACAATAAGAAATAAAAAAATAAGACTCACAACGTAATATTCTAAAAATGATTATGGGGATTTTAAAAATGCAGTTTGAAAATGGTATATATATCCTGCAGATATTCGGATTGTCAGATATTCAAATAAAAGAATTGTAGGTATTTTCATGCTGCAAATCGTGAACTTTATTGAAATTAATTTCGGAAGATTTCGCTCGCAAGCACCGCCACAGTTCAAAACACTCTCGGTTACGAAGAATAATCATCATAATAACGATAAGCGAAAGTGATCATTGCCAGTATGTATGTGTGTGTGTGTGTGTGTGTGAATGTGTAAAAAGCTGCAGTGCGTTTATGGAGCAAAATAAATCAGCAAAAGTTACGAGGCAGCGGAAACGGCGCTTGTATATTATACACCGCGCCGCCGCCGACGAGTATAAGAAAAGGCGCTCGCTCGCGCAGCACAGAGCTAAATCTTGCTTAAAATTGAGTTATGTGTGTAAAACGCGAAACTGTACTTAGATTGCTGATTTTCCGCTGCTGTGTTTGCGCAAAAGTATCGATTCACATCGTTATATTATGTGCGGAACTAAAAGCGGTAATTTCGATTTTGTTTGCGCTTTATACATAGGATAATATAACGATCCTCCCAAGGCTTTACTTTTATTTCCATCCCTTCGTTTTTGTACCTCGTTATTTTACAGCCAAACAAAACTGTATCACTTCAAAAATAAAAATGAATTTATATAAAAAAAAACTAAGGACTTTGGAAAGACTGCTGCCAATGTAATAACCAATGAAAGCTTGGATATATTTTCCGTGAAGAGAAGATAAAAAACATCAACAACAACGATGTGACGAACGACGTGTTCGTGTTTTTCACCCTGCGAAATGTTCTCGCAGTACATATACCTCCGGATGATGATTTAGTCTCGTCAATGCATCGCGTCGAGGAGGTACTTTTGGATTTTAGTAGTCCAGCGGCGTTCACGATATAACGCGTCGAAGCGGCGGTGCTGGAGTCGATGGCCTTTAGCCTTTACGCGCCGTTTTTTTTTTCGTCGCACTAATGCTCCCGCAGCTCTGTACGTACTGCCTCGTGTGATTCATGCTTCTTACACGTTTGCTCCATGCGTACTATATATTAAACGCGAAAATGTGATGTTGCGCACGTGAAACACGAGAGAAAGAGATCCATCCGCATGTAACGGGCTCGAAACGGTTTTGGCCGCACCACCACCGCCGCGGCCTATTGCACACACTGCACATGCGGGCCAGTACCTTCGCAGTTTATTACAGCGTTCATCTAATGGAGGTCAGTGGAGGATATATAGCGAGACAGTCGTATAGAACGATCAGAGAGAGAAAAACTCCGCGGTGCGGCTCCAACAATGGTCATCGCGTGACGCTCGATAAAGTTGCTTTCAACGTCGCGGCACTTGCTCTCCTCTGTCGCTCATTGTCATCTCTCTCTCTCTCTCTCTCTCTCTCTCTCTCTCGGCTGTACAATAGGTGCACAGTCGCGCTGAGCGATTATATCGCCGAGGCGATAGTTTTCAAGAGAGAGAAAAAAAATAAAAAAACCGAAGAAGACCGCGAGGGAAATTCGGATGACGATTAGCGATGATGAATTTTTTCTTTTAAAGTATATTTATCGCTATTTCACGCTTCGAATGTTGATTCGTTGTCGGGCGCGCGTAATCGTTTAATCGGCGGTGACGCATTTTTTTCTCTTGGCGCAATTATAAAGCGCCAAGCCGTAAGAAAATTGTCTCGACACTTAATTATCATATGCGCGTGATAAAAATGGGGAAAAACCGTAAAAAAAAAAAAATAAAAGAAATATAAGAAACAAACAAAGCGGATACTCATTTTGCATATTCTAATCGCAGTTGCTGTTGCTGCTGTTTCTGATGCTTCTGTCGCTGCTGCTGCTGCCACTACGCACGATCATACACACGAGTAAAATATATATGCAAAACGAGTTCAAAAATTTTTCTCTCGTGCGGCTCGACTATGCGTACGTAGACGACGACGACGACGATTTCGTATGCGCACTGGCTCGACCTCTCCGTGCACGACGCGCGACTACTCTGCGACACATACCACTCTGCGGCGCAATGAACTTTTCCGTGCACTTTGGAGGTCGCGACCGATTGTGCATAGAGAGAGAGAGAGACACGCATATGAGGCAGGCGATGATACGATCGAAATCCGCGGGGTTTATTTTATGACGCTATGGTTTTTAATGAGTCGTGGCAGGCAGCAGCAACGAGTCATTGTTAATTTTTCCCAAGAGAGAAACGTTTTTCGTTCGACAGGATCGATGCGCTTTTATGCATGGGTATCGAAAAATCCGACAGTCACGAAAGAAAACATCCTTTTCGCATCTTCGGGTACGCTACTACCCCGTATATGCTAGCGCTACAATACAACTCGGTTGTGCGCACGAAGATGAATGATGGCGGGCTCGGGCGACGACCGGTATCGCGAAAAGAAAAATAAACCAAAGTGTATACCACGACACACACTTGTTCTGATTTCGCGGTGTAGCAGCGGTAGGCGATGAGAGGCTCGAAATCTCGTCCCGCGCGAAAAAAACCGATAAATATTATTCTTTTGTGTATGTGTGTACGCCTGCAGTAGTGGCGCGCAAAACAAAGTGTGCAATTTTTTTTTTGCACGAATAGCAGTTCCTTCTTCGGCACACGATATGCGTGCAGTGAATTCGTGATTTTGCGCGCTCGCGCACCACACGTCTATATATATATATAGCGGCGCGCGAGCGCAATCAAGGACTCTTCCGGGAATAAAAAAGTTTATTTCTCTCTCTCTCACTCTTTCTTTCACTCCCTCTTACTATCTATCTATCTCTCGGTAGAGCTATTGAGGCATTATTCTTTTCCTTACGGCTAGAAGAAGAAGAAGAAGTAGAAGAGGTGGGGGGGAAGTCATAAGGTATATAGGATTGTATTTTAAATAGTATAATGAAGCGATTATTAATGTAAATTTAAAACACGAATTGTTAATGCGACGAGCAACGGACGAACGGCCGCGCGCGGATAGCTAATGGATTTGGACGATCAATTGGCATTCGGCGCGCGTCGTGCCTTATGTACCGTAAGGATTTTTTTTTGTATAATGTATTAAACAACAACAATAATCGGGATGAGTCTTCGAGTCAACAATTTGCTAAATCGTTATCCATTTCGTATCTTCCGCTCGTTTTTATTTCTCTTCTTTTTTTTTTTGTTGCTTCGACGCGTCGCTCGCTCTCGAAGCTCTCTTTGTATTACGGTCGTTGTATGCCTATATATATACTATACTTTTTTTCAATAACTTTCATAGCACTTTCTGTAAGATATTTTTTCGCAAATCATTCCGACAAATATCTCCGAATGTATATAATATTCTTTCTCGCGCTATACACACACACACACACAAAAGAAGAAATCCGCGCAATGGAAAAATTTTTCTCTACGTTAAACATCTCACGTTATAGTCGTGAGTCTCAGGGTCCGTCAACGCGCGCCGAGTCGTCGAAAAACTTCCGCAAAGGAGACGCAGGCAGCATCGCGAAGTACTACTATATAATACAACGCGCGGCGCGGGGCTAAATAAAATCAACAAGGAGTGCACAGCAGCGGCAGCGATCGCGACGCGTGGAAACGAGCGGCTGAAATGTAATGCTGCGCGTATGCACTTACAAAGATGATCGCGCTCGGCGATTATTATAAAGCGAGAGAGAGAGAGAGAGTGAGACAGACGAACGTGTATATAGTAGTACGCAGCGTACAGCCGAGCTGAGCCGAGAGCAGCAGCAGAGTTAGTTGTGATATAGAAGATAGTTTGATACGTATTTGTATAAAGCGTGGGTGGGGGGTTCGCTCTTTTCTGCCTCGAGAGAGGCGTCCGCGTTGAATGGCGATTAAAGAGAGTCCCGCTCCTATAACCAAGCTTTAGTCGCCGTTAAAGACCGCGCGCGCGACGACGACGACGACGACGACGTAGACGACGACGAGTATAGTCGTTTGCCCAACACAACAACGTATCAATAATTTTTTTCCTTCCTTCCTTTACCGTTAGTCTCCTTTTTGGACTCTGAGAATATAATACCTTTTTTTTTCTCTCTTCCTTTTCCTTTGTTATCTACGTGTCTCCATCGCGCGTGAAAGTGATTGTGCCGAGTGATTGACAAACGCAGAACTGCAAATATCATAAGACAAGCCGCCGAGAGCTGCTCATTTGAATTTCTCGGCGATTTTTTTCCAATTTTTTAAGTCTACAAAAAAAAAAACGAATTGACAGCTCATCCATACTACAATACCAGATTAAGCAACGCCAATTAGCGATCGCAGAAATTTCTTAAGAAAAAAAATCTTCCCATCCTTTTGCAGTCCGCTTCGGATACATATACGCTGGTATATATAGTATACGGAGCCCATATACTACGGAGTGTGGCTTTGAAAAAAAGCATACAATTCACTTTCACGCTCATTCAGTGCGTTACGCTCGGCGAGTAATCACCTACTACTACTACTACTACTTCTCTCTCTTGCTCCTTCTCTCTTCTGGGCATATTATATAGTGTGATAAATTTGTGCCCGTATAATAATCTGCAACGAGAGAGATAGGCACAAGACGCGCGCGACGCTGCTAACGCAGCACATATTCTACATAGCTCTCTCGTTCACAGTGTCGCACGGATTTCAAATTTTCGCGCCTCGCACACGAGCTTGTGTACACGTACGATATATAATAATATAATATATATAACATCGTCTACGATAAAATTCCAATAAAGCAGGGGCGCACGTGGCCTATATATCCATATTCACAAAGGAGAACAACTGCATCGTGCTCGACAGACAAGGTGAGTACCGAACGAAATTTGTATACATTACGCCCGCCCGCCCGCGCGCGCGACACAACATATACACACGACGAGCGTAAAGCGAGCTCGAGTCGGGCCGGGCGCGTGCATAACATAGACCGGCTGCGGGGGGAGGGTCGAGGGAGATGTCGAGGAGAATATATTTATATATATATATATATATATATATATATATGATTAGCGACACGCCTCGCGCTACGAATGCGTAATGAGGCGCTAATTAGACGCCCGACGAGTTGAAGGAAGCCGCGCGCCGAGTGACAATGTGATCAGGAACAGCGCAGCACGCGCCTGCCTGTATAGATAAGTAAGTCTCTGTGTGTATATATGTATGCGCGAAAGTGAAAAGGCGCGACTCGCGAGAGAGTAAGAGAGAACATTTTTAGCGCGCCACATACAGAGACTCACGGTGTGCTGTAGCTGTAGCTGTACAGGCACGTATATCCTTTTCCGAAGAACTCTTGCCGTAATGCTAATTAACGCGCTACTAAAGCCTCCACGCGTACATATCTCTCGCGCTCTCTTCGGAGATGATTTTCAGAGCTTGTTTCCCCACTTTAACGTATGCGCGTATATTGTTATACGCACTAGAACTCGGTGTTATACATGCAAAAGCGTTGAGATAATGCATATTCACGCGCGCGCGCTTGCGACAGTGCGCTCAAATCGGTTATCAGAAAAACAATAAGTATGTTGCGAGAAAATATATAATAAATTCCATATAGCCTCGCGCGCGTGTGTTAGTACGCGCGATTTGCTGCAGCTGCCGCAGACGAGCGAGAGAGACTGAATCGTCGCGCACGTTCTATTTGCAAACGAGATTCTTTGTCCTGCATTCGCGCGCGCACACACACACGCGCGCGCATATATATATGACGACGCGTACCTCTTTTTATGATATGTTAATACCTAGTAAATTGACGCATTGAAAAATGTACGAGGCGCGCGGGCGACGTTTGAATGAAATTTCAATATTCATTCGGCGCGCGCTCGGCCGGTTCAATGCACTCCCTCTCGTGCCCGAGAGTCCAAAACGTGCGCGAAAAAGAAAAAACAGCAGCCGAGTCTCGTCCAATTGATTTGACGCTATTATTCGCTCGTGTGTCATTTTTTTATTATTCCTCTCAAATGCGCGCGCGCGCGTCTGCGACTTTTTTTTCTATCGCCCACCCTCCAAGGTGAAAAGGAGGAGGAGGATCGGAAAAGGCGCGCACACCAGCGGAGCTAGTTATAAGCTACACGGTCGCGCGCGATCGCATTCGTAATCGCGTTTTATGCGGTACCACCAGCAGCCAGCTCGCGGATAGGGAACGTGTAATCAATTTTAATGCGCCGGCCGCACACACGAATGCTCGGTTATTATCAAAATAAAAAGGAGAAAAAAATTGCACACGTGTCTTTATAGCGAAGGTAATTCATTGTGTTGCGGCTCTCTCTCTCTCTGTTCTGTCTCTTGGCAACCGATCATCATAAAGTATCAGCAGCATCGAGGTAGCGATTGCCCGAGCTTCCCGTTAATACCATAGACGCACGCGCTTACAAATCGAAATGTTCGCGAGCTCTTTGTTTCTCGATCCGCGGCGCGCGTGTAATTCCGCGTATCATCGTTTTGTCAGTGTGTATATTATTGTGAATGCGCCGCATATTATCGATGCATGCGACGGGTATATGGATTGAATCGTGCATAAGCCAAAATTATAAACGTTAATTTTCGAATATATTCCGGGGAAATTCGAACGAAATGAAAGGTTGAACGGGTAATGAGCACCGCGCGCGGGGGCTCGCGTACTGTGCAGGTAACGAAGTCAATACCGCGCGCGCAGCTGCCAGTTATACATCCCGCGGGCTCATCGAGCATTGATTCGCGCGCGATGTTTGCGCGAACGAGGGAGAGACGAGATACGATAGAGAGACGAGAATAGACAAAACTCGATTCATATTATGTGTGTCACGATATGCGCGATGTGTGTTGAATCGATGCCTCGGCCGCAAAAGCAGCTATTATTGCTTCTCAATATATGCGGAGAGCTTCCTTAGCATATATAATAATATCACTTGCCTGCTGGCGGGGCAATTTTCTTTCTCGCGTCGTAGAAAAACATTATATACGGCCGCGCGGAGTCCCGCGATGCGTAACAGATCCATCCTCTATGCACACACACACACACACTTAGATGTCAATTAAACAATTAATTAATGCGACTCACGTTTAATTGGTCAAAACTATTGTGCTTGTATTACATTGCGTCACTTGTTCGGCGACGACGACGAGAGTAGTCGTGTAGCAGATAAGCGATACGACGCGCAGGAATAGATTTTCATAAATTACGAAAAATAACAAAAAGAAATAAAAGGAAAAAAAAAGAGAGAAACAAAACAAAACGAAAAGCAGATTGACATTGTGCCGCGTGAGAAATATCCTTACGCAAGAAAATGAGTACTATAACCATCGATTTATCGGCATAAACCCGCGCAAGTGCAACCAGCTCGCGATAAAATCAAACGAGAATTGCATAATAATGTAAAGCAAACCCGAGCAAAGCAGGATTGAGACTCGAAACGCGCTTTTATTATTCGCGCCTGATCGAACGCGATTTCATTGCGAGTATCATCTCTCGCGCTAGCTGCTCTCTGCGTTTTCAGCAAAAATAAAAAAAAATGAAAAAAAGAAGAACTCGATTACGCGAAAATACAATGCACAGATTCTCCGTCGGATTACTCGGTTGAGACAGAGAGAGACTCCTTGAGCCAAGCGAGTCAACGATATATATAATTACACACGCTCTTGTGCGCGACGGCTCCGTATATATGTATATAATGCATGCAATATATGTCGCTAACGACGCATATTCAGAGAGAGATAAACCAAGACTCTAAGCAAGAAAATCAGATATATGCTATATCTGCGTATTATACGTTTAACCGAACATAGGATATAGATAGACGATTCGAATCGTGCCAAACCAAATCAGCAATTTTACGGCTGCTCGACTTTCCAATCCGCGCGCCGCCGCAGCTGGATTTTTCTTCAATTTCACTCTCAAGCGCGCAGTGAGCACCTGTATTACTTTCATAATCTCTTCATCGTCGGCCACCCGATACGAGCGCGGCGCGTGCAAAAAAAAACATACACACAACTCTTGATTCTATTTGATTATCGGTTTCAATTTCGAAAAACTATTTCGGCGAAAAGGGTAAAAAAAAAACGAAAAAAGTTCGAGTCAACTTTTTTCATCTACTATACTTTCGTCGCAGCAGCAGCAGCAGCAACGGCTGCTTCGTAGTTGTAAAAATTATGATCATCCGAGTTGACCATGTTCCTTTTTTTTTTTAGCTGCACACCGTTGCGAACCGTGTCAAGCAGTCCTATAAGAAAGTCCGAGTCTCATTTTATTTATCTTATATTCCCAGCGTATTGGGGCGCTTATCTATATATATATTTAATTTAAAACGGATCGAGAGAAAGAGGAGTGGGGGAGCGAGGAGAAAACGAGCGAGAAAATTGCGTGCGTTTAACGCGCAGTTTTTGCCTCGAAACGAATAATATTAAATGTTTTTTTTTTATTGTTGCAAAGAAGATCGCTTGAAAACTCTCCAGCAGCGCGCGGCATCGAGCACGCAACTACAAAAAAAAAGTAGGACGCGCGGAGAGGCGCATTAACACGGGGCCGCCTTTGTGTATCGTTGAATTATCGGCTGAAAATTTCTCATTAGCCGATGCGTATCACAATCGAGCAGTCCAAATGTGTCTCTGAGCGCGCACCAAAAAAAAAATCCGCATCCAGCGGCCACGGTTCGAAGAGAGAACGAAGAAAGAACGAGAGAAAAAAAAAGATCTCACGCTTCGCGCGCATTCGTGTATACGTGTATTCTGCGCTGGCCGCGAAACAATGTATAAAATGCGCACCTGCCCGAGCTTGCACACACATAAAAAAAAAAGCTCGTCTCGGTCGTTTCCGCCGCAACGCACATATAACACACTCTCTCTCTCCCAAGTGCCATCGATCAATCAAGCGAAAGAGATCAAAAATTCGATTCTTCTTTATTTTTGTTTTTTGTCCACTGCGTGCCGGAGCGGTATACGATCGCCGAATAAATAATCTGCACCGATCATCGCCTCGCTCTTTCGCTTTCTGCCCAAGTGCTTGATGTATTTATTTGAAAATTGCTCGATTCGAGAGAGGTTGGACTTGTTCGATGCAATTTTTCCGCAAAATATTATCTACGAGTGTGTGTAAATTTACTGGAAAAAGTACAGAGTATATAATACAAAGAAACACACATCAAAGCCCGAGCACTGATTGAAGGAAAAATTTTTGTCGATAAGCAACCTTATTCTCTTTCTTTACTCCATATATACCCCGCGGAGTAGAAAAGAACAACAACAACAACAACAACAGCAGAAGCAGCCAACATTTTTCTCTCTCTCTCTCTCTCTCTCTCTCTCTCTCTCTGCCTCTCGTTATTCTTTTTTCCACGATGTACCTTTTGTTTTGTCAGGACGCGAAGGAAGGAACGGGAGGAGTCAAATCGAATTACCGAAGCCCGAAGAAAAGATCCTTGTTATCGCACGATTCCACTCGTTTCCTTCGAATCCGCGAGACAGCATCAACCCGTTAGTCATACGTATAGATAGACGCTGCAGTTTTTCTACTTTTGATCTCGACAACTTGGCTCTTTTCTTCCTCTGGCTTTTATGCTCCGCAATAATATCGAAATGGATAATAGCCTCTATCTCGTGCTTCATACTCTGAGTGACATGTCGTGTAAGCATCGAAATTATGTACGAGGGCCGAAAACTCCGGCCTCAATAGACCTCGATCGCATATATATTGGGCGCTTATTACGTATGAATTTCAAATTCTCATGTTAATTGCTTTTCTCCCTTGCGTATAGACGCGATAAGGTGCGACGCTCGGCTGTATTTTAAATTTGCAATGTACCGAAATTCTCGACCACTACGTGGCGGCGAGCCACTGCAATAGCTACAGGGAGCTACAAATGTATAATGCGCGCGGAGCCGATACTTTCGGATAATAATAATTCGTTCGAGTGCTTAATTAGCGAAAAAGTCGCAACTGTTCCTTTGCCCGTGAAATTCGGTGCCGCGCTAATATCGATTCGTTTAGGTGTTGCGTGTGCATGCGTGTTTGTGTGTGTGTGTGTGTTGTTTGCCAGTTCTCTTTGTCCCGGACTGCTTGAGTAATCCCACCACGGACGAAAAGCTCCGCTGTCGCTTTTGTTTTTATTTTTCCATTATACAGCCATGTGGTGTATATATACACACACAATGAAAGGCAAAGGAAATAACAAACAAAAAATAAAGGAGCGAGGATAGCCAAGCGAAAATTTATATTTCGGGCTCTCGCGAGTCTCTGTTTATGTGCGCTCGTATATCGAGGTATTAAGCCCCCGGTGCTCGAACTTCGGGCCAGGCCGGAACTTAAAACTGCGATGACAACAAGGGAAAGAAGTTATAACGCCGCGTATAATCGTGTCGCCACCAATGAGGACGAAGTTATTTTATTCGTTGATCAAAGGTACGCGTTCTTTTTCTCCCCCCCCCCCCCCCCCTAATCGATCGAACCTGCAGGCATGCAAAAGATCGCACTTGGCAGCGCGCGGATGGCTCCTTTTATATGTGCCGTGCAGCAGTCGTTACTAACATACACTCACACACGTATACGTACTCTCTGGCTTTCCACGCGCGAGGCGAAACTTTATTGAAAGGCCGGGAGCGGTACGAGGCAATACACCTGCGCTGGCTCCACACGTGCCACTGCCGCTGCTGCTGCTCGCGTCGCAATCAAGCGCGACTCTCTCTCTCTCTGTTTCTCTCGCTCGTCAAACGAGCGCGCCAACGACCCGGCCGGGATAATATCCATATACAACGTGCGCATATGTGTGGGCAAAGCGCGAGCTCGTATACCTACGCGCGACGACTTTGATCTTTCGACACACTATAACAACGCGACGACGAGCTTTTTTTGATTTCTGTTACTCAATTCTTCCGTTGGTTTTTTTTTTGTCGCAGGTACAGCAGCGCCGACTCTTCGCTGGAAGAGCAGCAGCACGACTACGACATGAGGTATAAGGTAAGTTCTCAAAGTGTCTACACACAAAAGAAAGTGTGTTATTTTTGCTCATTCGCCACCGCGCAAAACGAAGATAAAAAAAGAGAGAGAGAGATGAACTTTTAAAAGATACGACGGAAAATACGTCGAGGTGGCGTCGGAGCAAGTGGCACGGAGCAGATGCCGAGAGCGCCGCTCTTTTGCCTCGCGCACTCACTCTCTCTCTCGCTCTTTCCCTCTCTCTCCGGCTAATTATCCTTGCTCTAGTAACTTCGCGACGACGACGGGGCTTAATTGTATTACGCACATTTACTCGGCTATATTATACTCTGATGTTACTTCAATTATAAAACTATATATGTATGCATATTAAACACGCGCTCGTTTTCATTTAACATTTGACTTTTAATCGAGAAAATTTTTGCCCGAATGAAGATCTTCTTTTTTACTATTTGGAGTAGAGTGAACTCTATTCAAACAACATGCCGCTATTAAAAAAATGGTTGCACGCGTGTGTATGTACGTGTATGAATATGCGTACGCGCCCAACGCAATGCAACTCAACGAAATATATATCTCTCTTGGAGTGCGAAGCTCGTGATCTTTCTCTATTTTCTCGCGAGGCTCTGCAGAATATACACGCATAAGCTCCCTGCAGTAGGCCGCGCGAGTGCTAGACATCACTATAGGCGCGCACCGCACACAAAGACACGCGCTTACACACGCACGAGCTCAACACACTTTGACGAAGTTTATTGCCATGCACGGCGAGGTGCGTGACAGTTTTTTGATTTCAAAGTCCTGCGGCCCCGCGAGTGCTTTTTCACGTTTTTATACATATATGCACGAGAGCTCCGCGAGCCCTTTTTAAATTTCCTAGTTTTCTCTCTCGCTGCTCTCTCTCTCTCTCTCTCTCTCTCTCTTCGTTATACATATACGCAGCGTAGAGTAATTTGAACGTCACGCGCGTTTAAAATGCAAGCCAGTCGGCGTCAGTTTTGAAATAACAAAGGGAAAACAGAAATGAAATAACAAAATAATGTTAAACGAAGATTTTAACGATAATGAAAGCAAAAAAGTCAAATCATAGGGTAGGTAGCCTTTTAATGTGTAACGACGTTAAAATCAGTATGGAAATTGAAATCTTATTGAAGAGATGGCTTGTACTCGAGCAAGCTCGCGCGCAAGAGTGAGAGAGAGCTAAAACATGCAAATTTCGGCGACGACTATATGAAATTAGAAATTCAATAACTATGGCAACTTTCGTGGAAAATTAATATTCCGTGCGAGCGTCTTCATCTCTTCTGTCTTTTCTCTTAAGTAGATTCGTCCACGGGCGCGAGCGCGCGCGCCTCGAGTCCATAATTTTCTTACGTTAATGCGAAGTGATGACCAAGCCCAGATAACCTCCTTCTTATACAGAGAAAAACTTTGTTAAGCGAGATAAGGAAAATTTTTCCTACTCCACTCCACTCGGAGTGAGAGAGGGGGGTGGAGAAAAGACGTTATGCTTCGGAAAGCAGAGAGCAGCGATCGGACGTTGAAGTAAGCGTGAGGAGGCGAAAGCTCGCTATATATGCGAGCACCCGACATTACCTTCTTTTTTTTTTTTAACTCTGCGACTACTGTACGCAGCGACGCGAAAACACAGACCTTCTTCTTCTTCTTTTTTGTTTTCCCGAGGCGCTGCGGATTTAATTTACAATTCGGTTTAATTTCCGCTTTAAATCGGCCTGCAGCTAATCGATCTGAAAGAATAAATAGTTTCAGTCACGCGGGAGAAAGATCGAGTCTCGAGTTTCCATCTCTCCGCTGCGTGCAAGCTCGCAAGCTCCAGGACATTTTCCAACGCTCTGCTGCTGCTGCTGCTGCTGCTGCTACGTCTCTTTTGCATGGCATCTCCGCGAGTTCCCTCCTCCCCCTTCCCCTTCCAAGCCATTCTTCCCAAAGGACTCGCTCTCTCGGTACACACAGTCTAAATACGAAAGCTTGACGTTCGCTCGACATTTGTATTCAAGTAACGAGTTTCGTGCGTGTGTGTGTGCGCGCACCAGAACGCTGCAGATTATGTGTGTGTGTGTGTGTGTGTGTGTGTGTGTGCATGTATGTGTAAGCTCACAAAGACCCGCTTCTCACGGAATATAAGGTGGCACTTGGTGTACGGTGCAGCACACTTTATGTATGTATACCCGCGTGTGCGTGTGTGCCTTTAAGCGCCAAAATTTTAGCCCGTTTTAAGCCGCCGCGCAGCAGCAGCACAACGGTAACGTTTATATGCCCGTGCAGCAGTCCCAGGGTAAATTTCGCCAGCCCACGCGCACGGAGCTGTATAATTCGATTGAGATAGGATTAAGCGCCTACCGCTTGATTGTTCAGAGATATTATACACGAATTTGAAACGCCAGCGTCCCGACGTCTCTTGATCATAAATCCTCTCTAGCCTTCGCGCCGCGCGCGCACACACGCTTGTTACGCGTCCCTGCCTATGTTACATCAATTTTATTTAGTTGCTAAATAAAAAAAAAATTGCGTTGTACATCGGCAAAGAGCCATCATTCTTTTCTATAGCGTAATAAAGCCAGCCCCCGGCCCGACGAGATCAGAGAGCTATAGAGCGCAAAAAAATCGCTTCAATATCGCGTGCCCGCGCTCTCGCGCAAGCTCCCTCGGACCGATTGCCACGATTGACAAATGAAGCTTTTCACTTTTTTTTCTCGCTCTCTCTCTCTCTGTATATAGCCCCAGTCTGGCGTGCAGCACTGCGCGCGCTGTCCTCTGTCTCCAACGATTGATTTATATCCACTAATTAGCTGTCCGTTCTAGCGAATACTAATTGTTATATTGTTGGGCTCTGCAGCCGTTTATTTATCGAGTCCGCCCATCGAGACACGCGACTCGACGTAGGGTCAAGAGTCTCGAAACTGACAAAAAAAGGGGGGGGGGGGGGGAAGCAAACACACTCGAATGGAGAAAAAAAAGACCACGGGTGCATACACACGAGAGAAAAATGATGTTTTTTAATTACTCGTAATTGATACGCAAACTACCGGTACATGAGAAAAAAAAGACAAGTTGTGTTCTCGCACCCGTAGTTCGTTAACTGTATTGCACGACGCGCGTGCGGCACTACTGTCCAAATTGACAATTCGGTCAACCCGCTCGTGGCTGTTTATTCGCCTACTTGTTTCTTTTTCGTCGCTTTTTTTTTTGTTCCCCTCCCTCCATTCTCATCTTCAAACGTAAAGTACTCGCAGCGGGTTTAATATATAATACAGCTCACTCGTATATGCAAAACACGACTCGCTCGTGTTCGTGATTAAACATCGCGCGGGCTTTCACACAGGCTTGGGTGCGCGCGCGTTAAGCCCCTTTGAGATTCTCGATCGACATAATAATATAGCGATACATCGCGAGCTTGCAAGCTCCAACAGCCACGCATTATATATTACGTGGGCTAGTTGCGCGCACAAGCACACACACACACACACACACACACACACGAACACAATACACAGACGAGAAATTCGCTGACTAATTACGTCTATTGATAAGCTCGGGGAAAGCGCAAGCTAGAGTGAGCGATGATAATAGCTGCTGCAGTAGGTGGGTAGGTAGGTGGTGCATCCATGTAAATATACAGAGGTAGGAGGAGCTGATCGCCCGCCTGTGTGTGCGCGCACACGTCCAAATTCGCAGTATCATAAAGCGCGTGTGCAATGGCACGAGCGGGAGGTAGGGAATCATCGCAATGATACTGTTTACACCGGTGCAAATCATTGGAACTTTTTGAATCGGTAATCGCAATAAACATGATCGCGTAAAAAAAATCAAGTAAAACATCTGCGAATTTTAAATGTTGATCGTAATCATTGCGTCAATTGTGTCGCGGCTGAAAAAATACTTATTTCGCGCGCGATATCTAAGCCAAACGTGCACATTTGCTGGTTGCATGAGTGATAAAATATTCAGTGCTGCGCAGTAGTACTATACGCTCCAGCGTGCAAAATGATTAAATTATTACTGATTCTCCTGCTGGTCGCTGTCTGCAGCTTTCAAAGTATAAACCTATTTTTTTTCCTTTGATAATATAAAATATTCTTTTTGCTTCTTCTCTGTACGAGAGGGCACGCGAAAAAGAACGAAAAAAAAACGCGTCCCCGTGGATTACATCGATCTCTCTCGCTCTATCTCTCTCTCTTAAAATACATATCACTTGTATTACAGATGCCCTTTGTTGCTCGTCGTGGCAAATGCTCAAGTGCGCAGTTAGGTGCTCGCTTTACGACAGCTTCAGCTGCGAGGAAGACGAGCGGAGCGGCAAGTGCATTTGCTCGTGCAACACGTTCGACGACGACCTGTGACCGATATTATAATACGACTCGCGAGCTTTTATAACGTGTACGATTAATCCCGAATAAAGGAAGCGAACACTGAACTCGACTCGACTGCTTTAATTCATTTTCTCTCTCTCTTTGGTTTTTTTCCAAGAGAGAGAGAGAGAGAGAGAGAGAGCCACTCATATTAAAAGATATTTTATGGCGTGGACGTTCTCGGGAAATTTGAACGAAAAAAAAAACTACCAAGGTACGAAGTGCAAAAAAAAGTTATTATTAAGCTGCTCTAAAACGATTCGGTATTCAGTGCGTTGCGCAGAAGGCGTAATGTATGATCTTATTTATCAGGAATAAAATTAAAAAAAGGGAAAAAAAGTAAGAAGAGCAGCGCGACGAGAGAGATGCCCTTTGGCAAGCTGCAACGGCGTCGTGCGAGAAAAGAAAAGCTCGTCACCGACAAATCCCGATAACAATACGTGTAAGCTCTTTCATCGCTCGGAAAAGAGGAACAGAGAAAGAGCGCAGAGAGCGAGAAAAATCGCCGATTCGCGTCACGTCTTCTGCTTAGTGTCACTTGCTGGCACGTATATATACCGATTAGAATGTGCGCGACGACATCTCGCGTGCGACGTACGCGCGATCAATTCCCGAGATTTTTTTTCCCCATCTCTCCTCAAAGATTCGCAGGCGCGCAATTACAAACATTGTACGCAACGCCGTATCGTCGCGTAATGCCTACTGGAATTTAAAATATTCTCGTGCATCGCATATTCGACATAGTTATACACACTTACATTATATAGCTGCGGAGCTTGCCTAACGAGTGTATTTTTTTGAAATATATATTTTTTTTCCGCAACAATCGATCTTTCACGAACCCGTAGTAAAATGTTTTTTTCCCCCGCGGCCCGTGCAAGTATATCTTAAGAGTTTGGCCTGCGAGGGAAGGGAAAAAAATTTATCGCACTAATATGAATATGCATCTCCACCCTCCGCACGATCTCGTTGCACAAGAATGTCGGGCGATACGGAGAAAGAGAGGGCTCGGTTCTTCGCTCGTACACTTTATACTGCGCATAAAGTACTCGAAGATATTTCAAGTATCGCGAAAGCTACAGCGGGAAGTTTGTTTGGCGTACGCGTGCATGTGTACGTAAGTATAACGTATACACTCTATCGAACGCGATGTATTACGCGATTTCGATCGCGAGCATCGGAAAATTGCCTCTTGCCATTTTGAGGGGAAAAGGTAAAGGGAGCAAACTCGGTCCGAAATTCTCGGTGCTTTATTACACGCGTAGAGGGGGGATATTACCGAGCGAAGAGACGAGATGTTTTTCTCCGTCAGTTGCTATTTCAATACACCTATAAAAACATACACATCAATTGAAAAACTAGATACGCGGGAGAAAAAACAGAGCTCGCCATGTGACATTACGAGAGCTTGCAAAGTGGACACACACACACACGCGAATGATAAATTCATTGTCGCGTTATACCACTGCCAAGTAGCAATCGGTGGGACGCGTTATAATAATGAGAACACTTGGACGTTACCGAGTGATTTTTCACTTAATGTTATTAAGGCATGTGGGCGCACACACGCGAGCCAAGAGAGGGACAGACCGAGAAAGAGAAGTAGAGAAACAATACAGTGTGCGGGTGAAAAGAGGTCGAGAGTTCATATTATTAATGAACTTCCTGCGCCATATGCGCTCTTTATATACTCGATCGTAATTGACTGTACTGTCGATATAACTACTTCGATCGACTCTACACGATGACAAAACACAATCGATCGTCACCGTTGAAAATTAAAAAAGCAACAGCTGAAAATCCGTACGCTTCGATGCGTGCGTGACGTAAGATTTCATTAAAAACCACAAAGTGACGATAATGCATGTTTGCTTTCTCGAGTGCGATGCGCACACATAGACACACACACGCGCGC
This sequence comes from Trichogramma dendrolimi, assembly GCA_034770305.1. Taxonomy (NCBI): domain Eukaryota; kingdom Metazoa; phylum Arthropoda; class Insecta; order Hymenoptera; family Trichogrammatidae; genus Trichogramma; species Trichogramma dendrolimi. The sequence continues at coordinate 197,797 of JAPMIB010000181.1, forward strand.
GTGAAAATCACAAGGATAATAAATAAGATATGTTGCGCGTCGAGCTTGTTAAAAAAGTAAAATAGACGGCGCACCGGGTATAAAGGTCGAGGATAGCTCCGCGTGTCTTTTCCCTTATTCACGCGAAAGATTTTAAAGGTACTCTTCCTTTTTTTATTCGCGCGCGTGCAACTTTCGTTTAGCCTCGAGGCAGAGAGGCGAGAAAGAGCGAGACTCGTTCGGTATGTCTGGCACGACTCCTGGCAAGTCGAGAAAAAAAAAGAAGAAAAGAATGTCTGGAAGTTCCGATCGGAAGCGAAGAAGGGTTATTAATTCTGTAAAGATGCGATAGCTTCTTTTCACCGCAGCTCGAGAGTGTAGATCTTTTTTTTTCTTTTCGTTGTTGACGCAAAAAAATGTTTACTACGAAAATATCTAATGCGTGGAGCCGGCTGATGGCATATTTTTACAAAATATATCTATCTCAACCCCGGCGTAACTGTTATTTTTTACGATGAAAAAAGCTCATGTACTCTCGAAGCGCGCGTCAACGAAAAAAAAGAGTGGGGGAAGAGGGCAGAAAAAAAAATCGAGAACGCAGAAACTTAAACTGATATTCGGTTCGGGCGCGAACGATGCGGTGCGTAACGTCGAAATATCCTCCCGAGAGAGGCGCGCGCGCGAAAGCCAAAGTCATTGTTCGGTCCATCGCTACGTCACTCGGGAGCAATTCGGTAGATAGTTTTAATTCAAAACTTCTCTCGGCACCGACCTAAATTTCCGAGCTCCGCTGCTACTGTATGATGATTTTTAACGTTCGTTCGTTTTTTTTTTTTTTGCTCCCCACCCAACTCGACTGTAAAAGGAAAAATAAAGGATTCAAGCTCGCGCGACAGCACGTCCGCGATTGATTTCAGCCTAGACACGCACACTCTACACATCCACACACACGCAAGGAGAATTCGATTTTAGAAGCAGCCGCGCAATGCAGTACTCTTTTTTTTCTTTTTTTTTATTTCAATATATATATATATATATACCCTTGCACGCGTATATGGAGCGCGAGGGTGAATCGTATTGACATTCACAATGCACTTTTTTACAAAGGGGCACCACCCTCAGTATGCCGTATTGTTCGCTAGTTTTTCGCGCGCGCGCGTGTGTATAGAATTTCCACGCGAAGCTCAATGTTTGATAAAATATGTGGTTATTTTATATATAGCTCGAGGTGCTATACACTTGGTGCGAGTAACTCGAGCTGCTGCATTTTTGGAAGTTCGAAAGGAGCAAAAAAAAAAGGATTGAATGAAAAAAGAAATAAATAGTTTTACGCTCTCGGTATTTTCGAATAATCTATAATTAGTCATCGTTTCCATCTGATTATTTTTTTTTTTTGCCCGCCGAGAAAACTATTCATAAACGAGCCGAGAGATTATGAAACGCTAATTGTGATGAATGGACAAACGAAGGCAAAAGTTTTCCGTTCTACTAATTGACAATACTATATAACGGCCGACGAGATGTTCTTACAATCTCATCATTGTTCTCCCGCATCGCGAGCGCGCGTCGTGTGCCACGCGGCGTTAATAATACGCGAAGTATAAGAGAATAGAGAGAGAAAGAAGCAAAAAAAAAAAAAAAATAGCAGCAACAGATTCTCCCATCGGGTCAATGCGCCAAATCAGATTATACGAAACAATATCGCGAGGATAAGAGCGTAATTATATACACGTGTTTTACGCCGCGTCGCTGCATTTTTATCATTCCACGTTCCGAACGAGCTCATTGCGGATTTTTTGCTCGTTTTCCATTTGGAATAGAAAAAAAAGCATCCAATTTTCAAAGCTAAATCCCCCTTTATACCTTCTCTCTCGCTCTGCAGGCGAGCAATACTGTCGGTCAAAATCACAAGGACGGCGCAAATCCTCGCTCGTTCACACATCGGATCACACGAGATTATTTCGGCCGAGCGAAAATTGCTACTATGTCGCTCGCGCGCGAGCCTACGCGTATATATAACGCCAGCACTGCAGCTCGCAGCGCACGCAGAGAGTATGAGAATTTGGATTAATCTAGGACGCGCTGCTCGGGAAAATAATGTTTTGGCTATAACGAAACGCACGGTGTATGGAAAAATTTGCTCCAAAAGAGGTCGTCGGGCGCTGCTTAACGTTTTTCTGCTGCGAATCTATATGAAATGCCTGGAGATTTGTTGAGCAGCGCGACCCCTTGAGGCGAAATTTTCTATACATTGCGTTCATACCCGTTAGCCGAAACATTATTCCCCGTCCTGGATTAATCCAAAATCTCGTACCCTGTGCACTGGCGTTTTAATACGTGTTTGTATTCGCGCGCGCGCGCCTACACGCGTACCTACACAGACGCGCGCGCACACGCGCAGGGAGCAGAGAGAATTAGAAATTTTTTTCACCTCATGCTCGCGTGGCTATTCTCATTTTCAAGATTTTCATACCCACTCGCTTGTGAAACGCAATTTTTTTTTTTGCAACTCGCGGGGAAAATGAAAAATGTTACGCATCGGAGCGAGACATTGATCGATGAGTCATTTTAAAACCTTTCGTGCGGAATTAATAACTATGAAAAAAAAAAAAAAAACAAGGACGAAAGAAAGGGTGGGCGCGCGATCGGTGCCACGCAGTTCGACGCGCGCGCGAGATGTGCTGTTGTATGTGGATTATGCGCAGGAGATAACTCGACTTGTAACCGATAATAAGCGGGATTATACACGCGCTGCATTATATATTATATGCAGTGCGATCGTGTAAATCGAACGGATAACGAAAATTTTCGTGCCGACGCGGCGCGTAACGTGGGATGTGAGACATGCATCTTCGAAGGCCGATGTAGTTTCCGTTGTGTATCCGTCTCTCTTTCGCGCGCGCGCGCCGTATAACACGTTAAGTAGTATGGAAAAAGAAGAAAAGTTTGCAGCTCGTAAATTAATCGTTTTCTGCTGCTCGACCGAGAAGGCCGAGCGAGTAATTTTCAACTCTGGCATTTGCGCAACTTGTGTTTATAATATGCTCGGGGCTATATGCGTGTGCGCGAATATAGCGAATGAAAAAATAATCCTCGTTTCACGAATTTGTCCGTTGAATTAAATGTTTCACGGAATCCGCGAATAGAGGAGAATAATTGCGCCGATGTTTCATTTTCACCGAGCGCATGCCGCGGTCATCAATGATAACCGAGATTATATTCTAGAGAGAAAATGACGTGTATATCGACGATTGACGGAAGTAATGATCGACTGGACAAATTAAATGGACGAGTATCAAAGTTTCGATCGTGTACACACGAGGTGAAATCGATCGCGTCTGCGTTACGTAATTTAGGCATATATATCGCGCGGCAGGCAATACGCGCGAGCTATTACCCATTGTTGTTTGACTCTACTCTCCGCCGTGTGTTTCTTCCTCTCTTTCAAACGATTAAATGCATAAAATCCCAAATAGCGAGTCATTAATCATCGAGAGGTTTTTCATCGCTAAATCAAGGTAACCGTAAAAGCATTAATAATTTTCCCCAACGCAAAACGTCAACGAGTATCAGCCAGCACGGATGAAACTTATAATGCAGTGTCGTTTCGCATGGATGGAAAATATAAAGAAGTATAAAAATGCAGCACAGAGCTACTACGACCCGTTGCGATTCGACATTTTTTTTCCTCGCGCCACTGGAGGTATAATTGTCGCAATGCCTCTGCGCGCGAGCGCAAATATGACTCTTTTTCCTTCTCGGACAATGTTTCAAGCGCGCTGAAACTTCCCTTTTCGCTGCCTCGTTAAAGTTATAATGTTTCTCGTAACGGCGCCGCCTCGTGGAGTGCGCATTAAAAATGAAAATTCAAAGGCAAGTCGAGGCGCGCGAGTAATACGCGCTGTGCGTATTTATTCTTATATTGCATATTATTATTGACGCATGTCTTGTGTCTCTGAAGCTGTATAAAAGGGAACTTCTACTCGCTTGACGTTCATTCGACAATATAAATATATGAAATTATTATTAAACGAGAGAAATTGAGTTTTTCGCTTAACGAGGTTACGAGAACAAAAAATAATTGCACGATCGATCTGGGGTACTTGCCGAGTATTTCTTCTCTCTCTCTCTCTCTCTCGTTGCGATAACGTTGCCAGGGCTTTGACAATCAGGGCACTTCTAATTTTTTTCCAAACTGAATCTGCTTTGATCGGATCATGATATTTTCCAAGGGATATTAAATTCTTTGCCTTTCCGAGGTACTGTGATTCGATCACTCTGTCGTATTTCTAAAAAAAATCTATCAAATTAAATTGTACGGAAAAAAGTATATTAACAATGATTTTTGACGGTGTTGAAAGATTGATATAACTTTGGATTTTATTGCGTTATCATATAAAATAATATTTATAAAACATAACTACTGTCCGTGCACGATTAAAAATTGTAAACGATGAATTCTTCTAGAATGTCGCAATGATTAAATTTCACTGCTTAACATTACCGAGACAGAGACGATTCCTAAATAATAATAAAAAAATTTATAATTATCAGTCAGAGAAACCTGTCAAATGAATTATTAGCGATTGATAATTTACCTTGTCGAAAAGATAACTCATTCACTTTCGTCGTTTATTCTCTTTCCAAACATGCTTAAAACACGCTTCGCCGTGAGTTGCAGCACCCTGACGAGAATTATAGTCTCTCTTACAATTACCACAACGAAATGAAATTGGATTTGAGCATTTCGGACAAACATGTATATCTTTACCGCGATATTTGCGGTAGCTTTTGTCGCATGGTTTGCAATGAAAAATCCATTCTTTGATGAGGACTGGAAAGTTAAATGATTACTTTGATTTCGATGCATGAATAAATAATCTACTAACTTTACCTTTGAACATTGGATTACGAAGTTTACTCGTATTTTTCGTAACTCCATTCATTTTATACTTTTTCTTCTTTACTTTTACTTCATTTACACCAGAAACTATATAATCCACATTAAAAACAATTATTTTATCAAATTTATCTAATTCGATGGTCAAAGATAATATATGATGTATTTTGGTACCTTTGACGGGTTCTTGTTTGACTTTGATTAAATTGGGTTTGGTACATAATTTAGCTGGGTTCTTTTTCAACTCTTCACAAATCGATTCTTCTCTTTCAGCTAAATAAAAGTATTATATTATCTTTTAAATTATTCAATAATTTTAAAAAGAATGCCACTATTTTAATACTAACTTTTTACACGTGCTAATAAAGCAATTTTGTACATTTTTTCAGAATGTTGATGAACATTATACCTATTATGGAATACTTTCGCGCAACAATTACACTGAAACATGATCTTGGTATTGCACTGAGGACATTTTTTCATACTTTCTTCCGAAAATTCCGGATAAGTGATTTCGCATGCGCTGCAATAAAAACGATATTTTCTTGTTGCTACTGAAAATTAGACGAGACTCTTTTTTATACATGTTTGATATAAAAAAAAATAAAAAAATTTACCTATTTCTTCGGACGGTTCCGTCTTGATAATTTGCCCATTTATTTTTTCAGTTTTTCCGGTTCGTTTCTTTTTACGGTGAAAGAACAATTCTGATCTTTTCTTACCTCCTACAAAATAAAGAAATCGTTTTAGTGCCTAGGTTTATTTGTTTAACCTTTAAAATAGAAAGAAAAATCATCTTACTTCTTCGTTTGACACCTTTATTCTTATAGTGAACATCAAAATTTCCTGTCACTGACAAATTACTCTTATTTTCACAATTTATTGGATCTTGTAAATGTTGTGAATTTTCACCTTGGAAATAATAAATTAAGCATTATATTATTCATTAATAAAATTAATAAAATTAATTTCTTACCATAGCTGTGCTCCATGATCGTGGAGTTATCATAATAAAAGTAGCTCGCTAAAATATATTCCACAATATAATCATATTTTCATTGACTCTATTTAATTTATGGTATAAAACGCACCTTTTTTTGGATTCATAATTTCAATGATTTCAATATCAACATCGTGGTCATTAGAAGCCGCATTACAGTCATCGTCTTCTACATAGTTACAATCGATGAAATGGACATCTAAACATAATTCACGAATATTAGAAGAAAAAATTATTAGAATTAATAATTACATACTTTTTTTATTTCAATACAATGCACACGTATATTAAATAGTAATGCAAACAGATTACAAAGGTAGTAATAAAAAGAGGGTGAAATAAGATTTTACAATGAAATACGGTCCGATTACACTTGATATTTATTTTAAAAAAAAATAACAAAAAATATTATGAACCTGTTAAATGCGAGTGTAAGTACATTTATAGTAATAAATAAATTGAAAAAGAAAACACAATATTTTAAAGTCACAAGAATAATTTAGATGATTCATTCATTAACGATGATTGTCATTTTTAAATATTCTGATTAATTTTCAAAGTTTATGCACTTTTTTTTAATATGGTTAATAATGCCACTATGGGACAAGCAGGTTGCATCGCACATAGAGCATTGAAAAATCAATACGCATCCACATTCAGAACAAATTTTGTCAGACTTTCCATGAAATTTTTTTTCGGTTTTTTTACAACTGGAGCAGTGCAAATTTACTAATCCTTGTGACGCTAAAATAAAAAAATTATTGTTTACGACTTGTATCATTCACAAGCTATCATTGAGTTAAATGTTACGAAACTTACAAAATCGTTTCCTCGGTATATACAAATCAGTAAGTAAGTCTGAAAATAAAATGAAAAAAATTGAGTATTTGACTTATTTTGTACGATGTTTTCCTTCAACTTGTTCAAGTCGACAACTGAAATTAAAAAAATTTTCAAATAAATCGATTTGAAGCGAAGTTAAGGAGCTTCGGTAAGCGATTTACCTCCTGTACCAACTGAAGTATTATTTTGGCGCGTATCTGTAAAAAAAAAAAGAATAAGAATAAAATCAAAGTCGAAAAACTCGACTAATCTTCGTTACTCGCGAGCGATAAATAGTCTTATAATTCAACTCGCACCCACGTGTGATTTACAGGTGAACGACCCGGAGAGCGCTAACCAGCCACCAGCATCGGCAGTTACAACAACGGAAGATAACTCTTGGTGAGTAAAAGATATACTTTTTTTCGGGACGGGTAAGAAAAGAGGCGAAAAAAGGAGAAGTTTTTTTCCCTCTCGTACCCAGTGGCCGCCGCCGCGCGCGCTCGTGGCAGCGGTGTGAGTTACGTCGAGAATATAGGCACAAGTAAGTTCGCGGAAGACATAGAACTCGCTCGGACTAAGAAAGAGAAAAGCGATAGAAGACGAAGAAAAGATAGGTAAGAGCTTGTGAGAGAGAAAAGAGAGAGAGAAGTTTTCCTATCTCTTCGTGCTTTTGTTTCGTATATACCGCGCGCGCGTACAAGAAACACGGCACAAAAGCGGGCAAGAGCTTTTGTACCGAATATTGGATGTTGTTTTGTATCGACGAGAGAGACAGAGAGAGAGAGAATCGGGCGGGACTTTTTTCTTCTCCCGAAAATAATTTTCTTGTCAAGGCGCGCGCGGCACCATAAATTTGCGGCGGGGTAAACTCAAAATTTCTAGGGACAAGATTCGTTACGCGTTTCGCGAAGCACGATATATTATTCGCGAAAGCTCCGAGAGAGTAAGAGTAGAACTGCAGCGTACAACCAGCTGCGGCACACAATATATATCGCGACGACGTTGTGCGAATGGGGAAAAAAAAATTTATACACATTGAGCTTCTTAACTCTTATTAAAAAATGCGACAAAAAGCGAATAGGAATGAAAAAAAATAGAAGAATAAGAATAAAGAAGGAAAAAAGGTCGAGCCTGTTTCCGATGCTAGGTGTGCCGCGCTGCTCCCGCCGCTGTCTGCGCAATGAATGGAAAAATTCAAAGGGTATTATAACATTTAAAAGGAATTTCACCTTAGCCCCCCCGAGTGGCGCTCAAGCAGGATTAATTTACTGCTGAATACATTTGCAGGCGTAAGCGTCTTTGTATATTTCTCATTAGACTTTGACGCGCACGGATGTACATTTTTTTCGGAATTCGCGATGTAGTAGCTCGACGGGAATGATGAATAAAATATAAGGCCTGGTTAAATTATGACGAATATCATTTCGTGCGGGTTATTACACTTCTCTATCCCTTTTTTTTCCTTTTTTTTTTAATTTTCGGGATGACATTTATACAATGCAAATTAGATAAATTCATTGAATTCGCCGGGGGTGCCAAAAATGAGTCCAATTTTGGTTTCGCTCTCCTCTCTCGCTACTTCTCATTCTCTCTCTATTCTTACTCGAGGGAGGAAACGCTAACAACCGTCTCGAGACCTATGTAAATATATCTGCTGCTCAAGACGAAGTTTCCCTTTCGATCGAATTTGTATTCCGAGCCTACTTAAGCCGAAATCTACAGTGAAATAAGGATTCTCCAGCTGCTGTGCTGCTCGAGCGTGTCGGTGGAAATAAGGGCGAAAAAAAGGAAGAAGAAATTATAATTTTTCACCTTAATCAGTGCTTTCAGGCTAATTTGTTAAAAATATGCTCAAAGTGGTTTTCCTCCCTTTTATATCTCCCTCTCGCTCTCTTGCTTTCGAGTCTCGGCGGAAAATCGCCTGCGGAAATAATAACGTTGAAAGTCGTTGCTGCTCGCAAGAAGAGATCTTTTCACCCTCCCGTGTACATTAACGTTATATTTCTGTTCTTTTCTCTGTCCCTCTCTTTCTCTTATTCTACTGCCTCGTGCTGCGCCGTTGCTACCACTGCTGCTGCTGCTGCTGCTGCTGCCCACTCGCACAGGTCAAAGCAGCAGGATAATGAGAAAAGCGCGCGGACGAAGCAAACGAGGCTAATAATCGTCGTCGGTCTACTGGCGGTCGCCGTGATTGCCCTAGTCGTCACGCTGACTCTTCAAACGACCATTTTTGGAGCATCTGGCGGCAGCGGCGAGTCCAAGGAAATGTGCCAGAGCGAGGAGTGCATCAAAACCGGTGAGTTTTGGACCTCTCTTAAAATTTTGCGAGCCAACTATAACCAACACACCGCGTTGGGGCTGGCTCTGCGTTTAAAATTTCACGTAAACTAACTTGGTTGGGCTGGTGGTGCGTGCGCGCGTACATGGGAAAACCGCAGCGGCTCGAATGATCGAGAACCTGAACAAGAGCGTCGACCCCTGCGAGGACTTTTACGACTTTGCCTGCGGCGGCTGGATAGCCCGCAACCCGATACCCCAGAGCGAGAGCGTCTGGGACCAGCTGATATCGCTGCACGAGGAGCTCAGTCAGAAGCTGCGGCTGCTTCTGGAGGAGCCGGATCAACCGGGAGAGCCGCGCGGCGTCAAGATGGCCAGGGCTTACTATCGCACTTGCCTCGACACAGGTACGTAACTATAACGTAAATGTAGTACATGTCTATACGGTACGCTCTCGGTGCGGTTTTAACCCGCAATTGAATTTCCACGGCTCTGACGGGGAGCGGCGGCTGACTTTTGTTTAACTTGAGCGTGGCGAACGCGGACACACAGCGACACACACACACACACACTCACATGCAGCTCGTTCACGAGTATCGAAATTTCATCAGTCAACGATTAAACGGCCATGCGTGTAACGTAATGCTTTAAATCGACTGTGCACGCCGGCGAATTAAAATGAGAGAGAGAGATCCGAAAGCTGCTATGGCACTCGGGATTAATTAAAGTCGGAACTTCAATTAAAGTTGACTCGTCAAACCCTTCCGCGAATCGGACTCTTTCTCTCTCTGTACCCTTTGAACAATTTCCTCTCCCTATCCTTTTATTTACCTTTTTACTCTTCTTTTTGGCTCGTGCTCCTTCGCTTTTTTTACATTTCGCAAACAATTGAACGGCTCTTCCCTGTTTGCACTCAAGTTAAAATTAGTTTCCGATCTTTTACGAGTGTTTTACACCTGTTTTACGGAGTTTTCGTTTGGTCGGGAAGGGAAAGGACGGGAGGGACCGAGCTGCTCATACGCTGCTCATTTTTAATGCTTGCGCAACGCCGCGCGGCAGTAATAAGTGAATCATCGCATGGTCGATCGTCGTCGTGTGCGCGGGGCCATATTATTACAGGAAAATTACGAGTATATGCGCGCGCTGAATAAAACATGTGCCGCAAAACGAGCGAGATGTGTGTGTACGCGCGCGTGCTCCGCGCCCGGGAAAAGCATTTATACGATCGGATAAACGCGCTAATATAACAAATGCCCCCCGCGGGCATGGCCGCCGCCGCCGCCGTGTTACATACATAATCTATCGTAAAGTATAAGCCCTGTAATATTGTTAATAATAATTGCTTTTTTTCCATCATCGCGTCGTCGTGGTGCGCTTGTCGCGCGTGTGACGAACTTTAGATAGCATGGAGAAACTCGGCATGGAGCCCATTTACGAGGTAATGGCCAAGCTGAAATTGCCGCGCGACATCCCCGAAGACGACCTGAATCCGCCGGAGCTGGACGTGGCCTGGCTGGCGGGCAACGCGCACCGCCTGCTCAAGCTGCATCTCATGGTCAACTTCTTCATCAGCGAGGACCCGAGGAACGGCACGCTCAATCGCATGATGGTACGTAGCTATATAGCTAGTAGTACGAATATCAGATGCGTGGATACGCGTGACGTAGCTGTGTGTATACATATACAGAGGGAGAGAGAGAGAGAGAGAGAGAGAGAGAGAGAGAGAGAGAGAGAGAGAGAGAGAGAGAGAGAGAGAGAGAGGAGGAGGAGTCAGCCGCGCGCCGAGCTCATGTGCAGGGCGCATGCAAAATTAACCGCGTAAAAGCAGTATATGAGCTCGTCTGCTGTTGCCGCGCGCTGTGCATCATTCGATTTGGGAATTTATCCGTGGAGCCTTCGTTGGATATTTGATGAAGAAGCGAGAGAGCGAGAGGGAGAGAGAGATGCTCGTTTAATGGGTCGAAGCGCAATGCAGCGAGCGAGCAAACGCGCCGAGCGCGGTTGGCTTTTCCAAGCTAGTGCTTCTGGGAATTGCCTCTGTGCAGAGAGAGAGAGAGCGCGGATGGATGATTAGCTGCTTGATGAACCTGCGTTTACTTGCAATTTATAGGGAAAGAGGGAAAAGAGAAAGAGAGAAGTTTAACCGAACAAAACAAATTGTTGGGATTTTTTTGCTTCTTGTTCCTGTGCTTCTATACTAATAGCTACAACTACTTGCTCTGCTGATCCTACTACTGCCACTGCTGCTGCATTATTGAAATCAAAAGATTAATTAAATTCAACTAGCAATATAGGCACACTCGACAAGACCTCTTTTGCCCCGCGCGCGCGCGAGAGAGAGAGAGAGAGAAAGTGATTAATCCCTTTCGATAAAATGTGCACGCGCTTGGTAGTAGCGACGATTAAAAGCTCATACAGCGCAAAAGCTCTCGAACAATTTAATACCCCGAGTAGTATAACTATGAAAGTAGTAGTAGTAGTAGTGGTGGTGGTGGTAGTAGAAGCAGGTACTGTGGGGTACGCGCGCAGTTGGTAGCAGCCAGGAGGAGTGCAGTAGTCGTGCTGAGAGCGCAACGACGACGACGACGACGACGACGACGACGACGACGACTACTACTACTACGACAGAAGTTTATATCCCTCCCGCGGAACACTAATCGGATTCGTAAAACCAATAATCGTTAAGAGAGTCTAATATATGTGTGGCCTGCTGCTGCTACTGCTGCTGCCGCCGCCGCCGTTACTGCTGCATGCAAGCGCACATAGAGTACATATGTGCACCGCGGCGACATAACTTTCTCACTTTGCTCGCAAGCTCTAACGAATTTGTGTATTGAGATATTCACTCCGAAACACACTGTGAAGTGGCGGCGGCGGCAGTAGCAGCAGCAGCAGCAGTGCCAAGAGAGAAAGAAAAAAAAAGTAAGACAGGAAACGGCCTTTGTGTATATCGGCGAGAATACGCTTTAATCCAAGCTTCGCGATGAAATACAGCAGATAAGCCGGTATTATCAGGAATCACGAGAAACTATCTCTTCCCTCTCTCCCTCGCTCGTTTACGACAGAGGCACGAAAGGGGGTAAAAAAAGAGAGAGAAAAAAGAGGTAAACTTTATTTTCTGTTCACACTTCGCAGCTGGAGCAGGTATCGCCGGTCTTGCCGGATCGCCATTTGCTCGACCCGGAGCGCTTCAAGTCGGAGATCGACGAGTACAAGAAGTACGCGAAATCCATGCTGGAATTGGCCGGCGTCGGCAAGCGCAGCGGCGAATTCGCCCAGGAGATAGTGGATTTTAGCACGCAACTCGCCGGGGTGAGTGAACAAGCAGCCTGGCGCACACATATATTACAAGCATTGATACGCGTCTAAATAATCGATAGAGCCAATGCACACACAGACGCGAGCGTGTCAGTCCGAAATAATATGCTCTTTTTTTTCGCGTCCCGCGTATTTCTGTAAGCGTTGGCGCGATTCACCGAATCACCCACCCCTTCGGGGCGCGAGTCAATCATATAAACGTGGACGCAATTTGCCTAAAAGCTCAGCCAAACGTCGAGTTATTCGCACGATGGCGCAATTATTTCTCTCGGCTATAATGAACTGTATACCGAGGCGTTTGTGTGTATTTGGCCAATCCAATAAATTATCATTCTCCGATGATGAAACTCGAGCCAAACATAACTCTCTGCTTTCTTTTGTTCCTTTGTTGCGACGAAAAAAAAAATGAAAAAAAAACAACAAAAAACACGCAGATCTTAAACACGCCGGAGGAGCGCAGGAGCCCCAACCATATGTTTCACGACTTATCGTTCCAGGACCTTCAAATGACGACGGATATGAATGCTGCGCAGGTATGAAAGAAGCGCCCGGGCGTACATACATACATATATATATACGGCGCAGGTATATACGGTCTCGTATATGAATATACATTTTTTTCTTCCTCTTACCTGCACCGTATATACATTTATTATGCAGTATTATATACAAAACACGCGCGAAAGCTCACACACACACACACACGCACACATATTCACACGTAGCCAACATTTTTCTTATTTCTACATTATGTATTACGACACCTACTACTACTTTTTCCGACGCGCAATATTAGTGGCAATATAAATTCACGAAAAAAATGAAACATCTATTTTCTTACGCTCAGTGGAATTGGACGACTTACATCAACGGCGTGTTCAACGACACGGACGTTAAGATCGACGCGGCAAAGGAAAAGGTGATCGTCGTGGATATGACGTACTTGCAAAAGTTACCGCAACTGCTGGTGCTGACGCCCCCGTCGGTCATCGGTAAGTACAACAATTTAATCGCATACATTTACGTAAGAAATATTTAAAAATACACTCACCATTCAGGCGCGCCCAAATTATATCCCTCGTGTACATTTCCTCGAATGAATCTGTGAACAATAAGTTTAAAAAATTAGAATTTTCTTACGAATCAGCTATACATAAAATGTACAAGACTACACGTTAGTTCTAGATACCCATACATATAAGCGTGATTAATAAACTCCATAAAATCTGAAACAAAAAACTGTACACATCAGGATTGCATTAATATGTAAGAAAATATAAATAATCCACTGCCTTTTTGGTAACCATACATTTATTAGAGTTCAAAGATAAAAACGTTACAGACTAGGATTAAAATAATCATCGTTTCTTTCGATACAGTATCATACGCAAAATCAAGCATTAGGGCACTTGTGCTTCCAATAGTACGTGGCGCTTTTGAAGGTCTTGTTGCATTTGAGACAGGCGGTGACGCTCGGCTTTTTGGCCGCCGTCGACTTGTCCTCATCGACGGCGGGATTGTTATTATTAGCCACAGTCACCGGGCTGCCCTGACAGCCGTGTCTAACGTGACGATAAGCCGAGCGCAGGCACTTGTAACTTCGTGAGCACTTGGCGCACAGCACCGTGAGCGACCCTTTGCAGCCCGTACATATCTGCGGCTCGGTCTGACGCGTAAAACAAGTGGTGGCTATTGTGGTCTGGCATAACGGGCAGTGCAGCTTGGTCAGACCGATCCAGTCTGTAAAAATCAAAAGTTATTATTGTCAACGGGGTTTGCGAATTTTTTTTCTACTTTCTTTTTTATTTTTTTTTTTTTTCAACCAAAAAAAAGCTATAGTTACAACTAGAGCTGTTATATCACTCACTCATTTTGCCGCGCTTCTTCTCTCCCGTCGACGGTGCCGTACTGTCGGGAGGATTTTCATACATTTTTGCGGCATCGTCCAAAACTTTTATCAGTTCGTCTAAAAATTGAAGATAAGCTTAGTTAGTTGTGTGAAATTGTTCCAATACCATGTTTGAGTTATCAACGCACCTGCAAATTGATCGATCTCTGCTGGATCTTGAAATTTTTTCAAGTCATAGAGTTTGATTTCGTTTCTTGGTACAACATGAGAGTCACAGTAGTTTTCAACTATTGATAAACTCTTCATTGATAATTCAATCTTTTCTGAAAGCAAAATAATATGTAAAATTATTACAGCAATTTATAAAAATACGAAATATTCAAACCATTTTCAAAAGTTATTTCTGTGTAAACATAAAAAGCAGTGTTGATAGATAATATGTTTGTTAATAGACATGGAATCTAATAATAAAAACTGAATAAATATTTATCCAAATTACTGAATTATAATTCATATTAATATCGTGCTTTATTGTTATTATTTTATAAAGAAGTAGCAAAATTTTAGTTACTAAAAGTATCATTTCACTAAAAAATATTACATGATTACACTGGTTTTTCCGTCATTATAGTAAAAATAACATATATATTTTATAGTAAAAATATAAACAATAATATTATTAAGACTGTCTTAATAGAAAAACATAAAATAATAATTTCCTATAATACAACAAAAAAAAAACATTGGAATATAAAGTTCATTATCATAATTATCAACAAAAAAAATGTACAAAAAAAGCAGCTACTTATACGTTGATAAGAATTTTGGTAACCAAAACATAATTTGAGTTTTTTAAACTTGTATTACTAAAAAATAAAATAAAAAAATTTGTTTTTGAAAAATTGATTTCTTTGCATAACTATAATTCATTATCTAAGTTATGGTTTGATGAAAAATATTTTAATAAATTCTAAAATGTTACTTGTCTACACTTTTATGATTAAATAGTTCAGAATGATTTCGCTGCATATGTTCCATCAAAGGATATCGTTTGTTTGTTTTAAAATCACAATGATCACATTGGTATTTTGATTTATTGCAACAAGAACGCTTAATATGACGATTTAAATTTCCAATAGTTCGAAATCTTAAATAACATTTAGGACATTTATGATATGAATCATCTTGCTTTTGGTGTTTTGTAGTGCAATGAATTTTAAGACCAGCTCTAGATTTGGCTTTGAATGTACAAAAATCACAGGAGTGTACTTGTTCAAAGCCACATACTCTCTCATGAGCAAGAGCATTGTACTGACTTTTAAATTTCTTGTTACATAATGAACATAAATGCACTGGTTGATTATTGTATAAGTAAGGATGTTCATTTTTTAAATGAAGCCTGAGTTGCGTTTTATAGGTACTTGAGTAGCTACAAACAGTACAATAAAATATTTTATCTTCTGCGCAATCATATTTTAAATGATTTTGGATCATGATGAATGTTTTATAAACACACGTACAATTCGTGCATTGATATAAAATATCCGATTTGCATAATTGACAAGTCTTTTCAGTATAGTTGTGAAATCCTCTTTTGCATTTCGAGCAATACATGCGTATTAGACTGCTTACATCTATATAAAAAGAAAAATTGAACATTGTTTTAACCATATTGTTTATTTTTTGAAGAGTATCAAACTAATATTCTCACTATTATTACTTCGTTTTTCTTCTATTTTTCTAGGCAGTAAGAATTGAACTTTTTTCATTCTACATGTTTCTTGTTTATTTTTAGGCTGATGCATAATTGATTTTATTTTTGTTAATCGATCATCATATTCCAATTGTATATCTAAAAATCACGTAGTAAAATGATTGTTCACATGTGATCATATATAATTGCATGAATAATTTATCACCAGATCATACTTGCAAGTTTTTGAGTAGCGACATGAACATTGATATCCAATCCAATGGAATTAATACCTGATGAGTTTTGATTTAAAAATGAACTATTACCTAAAACAATTAAATTAAATTTATAACACTTTCTTAATTCTTTGATCGTACGATTTACAAGTTCTTTCTATTTCATTGAAATAATGATAAAATTTTACCATGTTGTAAATGTTGATTAGCATTTGAGTATGGAACAAGTTCAGAGTTATAATTCTCTATACCGTATTGTACATTATTAATTGGTCTAAAATTATTAAAACTATTTGGGTTGAATTCATCTGAAATTTTAATATGGTTGAGTAAAAGCACAGAGAAATTGCATTTATTACATTCAAATTTTGTTAAAATAAGCATAAATTGTCCATTCATAGTATATCTGTTCATTAGTGCAAAATGACACTTTGAGAATAAATTGGTAATGGATAAGCGTACCTGGGTCATATAATGCATTTTGAATGTAATAATCGATGTTCGGAGTACAAGTGACGTTTTGCATATCGGTACAAAATTGATCCGTGCTCTCTGGGATATTCAACATGGAAAAGAACAAAACATTCACAAGCGTTATGCCATGTAAAAAACAAAAGTCGCTGTCGAGTTCGCGTGCGAGCAGCTTGGTAGAAAAATACAAGAGCGCTTACCTTCCATCGCAGTTTCGAGTGGTTCGACTTCCATCGTGTTGTTCTGCTCGGAGCTCAATCTCAAGAAGCGAAACTAACACACAACTTTTTTTTGCACCAGAGCAGAAAAAGTGTCGAGGGTAATTATCTACACTGGCCTTATCTCAAACAACAACAGAATCATTACAAGACACGGATCGAATGCCAAATGTTTCGATTTATTTTTACGCATAACGAATTTTCACATTGAAAAACGTATCGCTGCGAGGCATTCGGTGTGCACAATCACGTAACTATGCTGAATTCGACATTAGCGGCTGAGATTCTTGTACGAACGAGTAATCTTGTATACCCGTTAGAACGTATCACTAACGTATGAATTGCAGACAACTATACGCGGGCGTTCGTTACACATATCGAACGCCGCACAATTTTGAGCACTTTTTTTCTATTCCACCACTCGGAGAGGTCACTCACGGAACACTGCAGTACGAAGAACTCGTACTGCGATTGTAAACAAAAGGTTGCGAACACTTGTGTGCGTGTACAGACGAGCACGCGTAGGATCCTAGCATAATATGCAGAGTCGTCGCGCGATTCGAAATCGTGCGTTCCGAGCGACGACGACGACGACGATCGCGAGCTAACGTGTTTTGTGGCGACGCCAATGATGTTGATTTCGACGCAACGGAAAATCGCGCGCACGCTACGCCGTTGCAGAAAAATAAAAAAGAGTCGCTCGTGTGTATAAGTTGGTACTTACTGCAGAGTGCGAATTTCGTGGAACGCGCGTTCGATCGTTGATGATTTCGGGAATTCGGAAATGAACGAAAATGCACAAGGGGCTCCGGTGACGATACACGGCTGCCTTCGTGCGTACATTAATCATACGTTACTCGTACTCGCGAGAAAACGTAATGAACGTATCAGAGGCTGTAATAAATACATTAAAGTAGCCAAACAAACAGATTTGACCCTGCGGGTCGCATCCGATATCATCCGCGTAACGTACTGTACGCTTCATCATTTTTACTTTGAAAGGTAGGAATGTGCACGTTTAAATAAGATAAATACGTAAGCCGCGAGAGATAATCGAGTGCATGAAAATGGGTATTATATCATTAGCCGACGGTTCCTTTCCAGAGGCACGGCAAAATTACGAAAACAAAATTGTGCTGCAAACAGAAGTAGCATAGTAGCCTTCTTGCTCCGTCTCTCTCTCTCTCTCGTTCTGCGTGGCGCGCGGCAGCTCATCGGATGAAACAGCTCACGATGCTGCGACTGCCCTCGAGGATAGCATACACAGCTCCGTGTAACATATATAGGACATTATCGCTCGTCCGGAGGGAGGCCAAGCCAACTGTGTGTTTCCCAGCTCTAATACTGTTGCACGTGCGCGCAGGGCATAACAACAGCAGCAGCAGCAGCAGCAACACGAGAGGGCAGCCGTAATAATTCTCGCGTACAGCAGCGTCAAAAAACTCGCACACGATTCCGCGAGTGTAAGAGAGCGAGAGAAAGAGGGCAATGTTGCAGCAGTCGTGTTCCGTTGCCTGCATCTAATCTATATTATGGCGGACTAACGCCGCTTAGGCGGGGGGTCCGACGAACTGTGATGGGGCTTTAAAATAATAATATAAACAAGCAGCCCCCCCGCTCGCGAATGGTGTTTCGCTATAGCGCCATGCTGCTACTATTATCATCCTCTCTGTGTTTTTGCTGCTGCGCGCGTGGATAACGCGTGTACACCTAAACTATATATATAGGTATATGAGCGGCGCGCACGGTGTACGGTGAACTTGTGTTTGTTGGTGTGCGTACGAGCGAATTAGCGCTGAATAACTCATAAGACCATCCAGAAACTGGCGTGTATAAGGCCCGCAAAATTCATAAATAAATGCCGCCGTGCGTTTGCCCTCTCATACATGATGTATAATTCCATCCGACGGATAATCTGCAAAGTATTTTCACGAGTAGCTCTGCAGGTGGTGGTGGTGGTGGTACCTACGCATGATTATATAACAATAGCACCTTTCGGGAGCTTCGTACGCGTCTATAATGGTCACGTGTTGAATGAATTTATTTTTTCCTTAATTTTTTTTTTTCGGACGAGATCCGTCGAATATTATACATTGATGCTCCTCCCGAGAGAAAGAGAGAGAGAGAGAGAGAGAGAGAGCAAAAAAGAGTCGAGTATGTGTGTTATACATAAAATCAATAAACGTACGCGTGCGGGTATTGATATCAAAGATATCGTCGGTTCGGTATAGTATAGTATGGATGGCAAGCAGAGAGAGAGAAAAAAAGCTCGTGCTCCGCGAGCCCTCTATTACATCTTCTGCGAGCTGCAGCAGCAGCGGGTGGGTGCCTGGTGCACCTGTCTGCGCACGTGAAATAGACTTTTTCATTGCTCCTCGCCGAATGTGTGTATCTGTCTCGGCTATGTGCCTGTATGTGTGCGTGTGTGTGTGTTGCGCATTATGAATAATGTATTCGCACGTGAGCTTGCGTGTGCATGTGTGTGTGTGTGTTGGTGCGGGTGCGCAGTGCAAGTCGAAAGAAAAAGAGAGAGAGAGAAAGGGAGAGGCAGAGAAGTGAGCACAAAGAAATAGGTACATAAAGTTTTCAAGAAAATAGTCGCTGGGATAGAACAGAGAAAGAGAATATATAGAAACAGCGAGATACGAGGCAATAATATTGAAATTTTCTTCGTTCTCTCTCTCTCTCTCTCTCTCTCTCTTTCTCGCGCGTGAACGGATCTTCCTTTTGCCTCGGATCGTTACCGATCCTACGTTTATATAATATGGAGAATATCTCGCTCGCGCAAACGTATCCTGTGGTTTTCGATCCACCTATATACATCTCAACTCGAGGAGGACATTCGTGTATATTAATCAAGCTCTTTAGCGGCAGCTCACTTTGACAATTAAGAGCGCCTCGTCGATTAACCGATCCCTCCGTGACTCGGCGTTGATGTTATACCTATGTATGAATTTCGTGCCACGTTTGTGCCGCAGCTCGTTACGTGTGGTGGTCCGTGTACAGCACCGTGGCGCCGCTCACCATGCGGCGCTTCCGCGAGCTCGGCTTCGAGTACAGCAAGCGCGTCTACGGCCTCAAGGAGAATCATCCGCGCTGGAAGGTCTGCGTGTCCAACGCCAACAACTACTTCGGCATGGCCCTCACCAACATGTACGCCAAGAGGTTCTTCGACGAGGACCAGAAGCAAAAGGTAAATATCGCATCGTCCTCGCGTCGAATGTGCACACCTTGATGAGGTGCAAGCTAGGCGCGTCGTTATTACATTTAATTGCAATTTATATCACGCTGTATTATACAGGCGCTGGACATGCTGATGGACATAAAGGAGGCCTTTGAGAACATGATCGGCGAGCTCGACTGGATGGACGCGACCACGAGGGCCCGAGCTCACCGCAAGCTCCAGGCCATGAGGCTGTGGGTCGGCTATCCCGATTGGATTCACGACCCCAAGAAACTCGACAAGCATTACGAGAACGTGAGTCGTCTGCCGGCAAATTACTTTCTTCGACTCATATATAGTATACCCCCAAGCCGAGCTCGATGCTCGCGGAGGCGAGA
Organism: Trichogramma dendrolimi; assembly: GCA_034770305.1. NCBI lineage: Eukaryota > Metazoa > Arthropoda > Insecta > Hymenoptera > Trichogrammatidae > Trichogramma > Trichogramma dendrolimi. Next base: position 218,124 of record JAPMIB010000181.1, read on the forward strand.
AATTAACCGCTTCTTTTTTAGCTAATTCTTCCTTTATATACTCGCTTTCTATACACTCGTGTAATTGGCTAACTACTTACCACTACCTTGCTTTATGTGCGTCGCAGTTCACGGTGGTCGAGTACAATCTTTTGAAGACGATATTGGGTTTGACCGGGCTCGAGGTCAAGACCAGCCTCAACGCGCTGAGAAAGAAGCCGGACAAGAATCGCTGGGTGACGAGCGGCACCACGGCCAATGCCTATTACAGCGTCATTCTCAACTCTGTCAGTGAGTACACGAATCATATCTACATATTTTACGAATGGATAATTTTTCATCGCTTAACCTACCTGCGTGTATTTTTGTTCAGCTATCCCAGCCGGCATTCTGTATCCACCGTTTTACGGCAATGGACTCGAGTAAGTGTATTTTTATTGATAACTTTTGAGTGAACTTTTGATAATGGTTAATCATGATAAGATATAGAAAAACCGCAGGCTTCTTCATGTCAACTAATATTTTTCTACTTTCATTTCTGCATTATTTCATTTGTTTTTTCATTTTTTTCCCCTGCAAATTCAGCATCAACTTTGATTAAAAAAGAGACGCGTACACATGAACGTCAATCAAGTTTCAAAAGAGCGTCGAGCTCCATATATGTTTTTTTTAATAAATCGCTCGGTTTTCAAAGCGCGCAAGCTTGCGCGCTGGCACATTACAGCCGAGTCAAAAAGGCAAAATTTTTAATTAACTCCGAGCAAACGTATCCACGACATAGAAATCATTAAAGCTCCTGACGATACGCATCTTGTCGATACATATTTCGTATTAAATATCATGTATACAAGAGCATAGATGACGGGGGCGCAGCAAAAAACCCGTACACGCGATTCTATACGTACAGACAGACAGACAGATACGAGGTGAAGTGAAAACACGACGAAAAAAAAAGGAAAAATGTTTTTTTACGCTTTTTCACAGGTCCATAAACTACGGAGCGATGGGAGCCATAATGGGACACGAGTTGACACACGGTTTCGACGACCAGGGTGAGTTGTTATTACCCTTTCTTCTCGCTCTGTTTTTTTTCTTTTTTTTTACTGCTACTCTCGCGTCATTTCGTCGCGCAAAAAGCTCCGCAGAGCGCGCGTACAATCCCACATATAATTATACGCCCTCAAAGTGCAAATTCGTGCGAAGCTCCCGAGCTTTTCTTGCAAGAAAAGAGAAAGCTTGGGGTTGGGAGGTACACTATACCTGCGTCTCGTAAAAGCGTGTAATTTTGCGTGTGTTTGCAGGGAGGAGATACAACGAGGATGGCGTCCTCCGCCAGTGGTGGAGCGACGAGACGCTCAAGCATTATTCCGCCAAAGTTGAGTGCATAATCAAGCAGTACGACAATTACAGCGTACCCGAGCTTGGCCACAATTTCACCGTGAGTTCTTTATCCGATTTTTTTTTAGCATCGATATTAGAGCTGCCCCATTATGTCTGGCAATTATAAATACACGATCGGATTGCGCAGGTGAACGGCTTCAATACCCAGGGCGAGAACATCGCCGACAACGGGGGCCTGCGCGAGGCTTATCGAGCCTACTCGAAGCTGCGCAAACGCCGGCCGACGCAGCAGATCGCCCTGCCCGGCCTGGTCGATTACAGTCAAGACCAGCTCTTCTTCCTTGGCTACGCCAATGTCTGGTGCGGCAATCAGACGCTCGGCGCCTACAAGACGAATCTGGTCGAGAACGTGCACGCGCCAAACCGGTTTCGGGTGATCGGTACGTTGTCCAATAACGAGGACTTCGCCAAGGCCTGGCAGTGCCCGCGCGGCAGCCCCATGAATCCCGTGCACAAGTGCGTGCTCTGGTGAAGAAGCCATACCAGGCGTTTATTTGTTTTTTTCTCTCTTTTTTTAATTTTATTCACTGTCAGTGCCAAGATGTAGCGTGAGAAAGAGAACAAAGAACGAGATGTGATACATTATATACGCACATTTGCCAAAAAATAATGAACTTTTATGTACGAAGCGCGATTGAAAGAGGAAGGAAATAAGTTTAAGTAAAGTGTCCATCGAACGGACAAGCTTACAATAACAAAGCGCATTCGCATAAGAGTCTGTTATTATTCACAATATCTTTCAATTGTAAGAAAATTATTGTACTTACTCATGATTTATTTGTTAAGTGCCTACAAAGTATCTAGCTTTGTAACAATGTTCTTTTATTGTCCGAAGCATGAATCTTCGAGCAAGTGTGTAAACGAGCAATGAGCGATTGAATTTTGATTGTAAATATTTGCTTGGTATACAATTCAGTTGAAAAATCACTATGTGTAAATATAGCGATAATTATGAAATTTTACTCGCTGTTGAGGATAAAGGGAATGGGGCTTTTTTTTCATCAGACAAAGAGCTTTTTTTACGATTTCCATGTAATAAACACAAAAATAGCCAGTATTATGATATTTTGTAAATCGAATTTTCATGAAGAACTATTAAAAAAATTTCTAAAGTGAATCAATCACTTTCAGTTATGTTAGATAAAGTAAGAAATTTACAATTTTTAACGATATTTTTATTGTAATGACGTAAATAAATCTATTTGTTACGAAAAATCAAAAGTTTTTCACGTTTTTTCATTTACCAGTGATGCGATTTCATTTTACATGATATTATTATGAAAGCTTTGGTACTTTCTTATGTATAAAATCGTATCCACGTAAAAAAATTTTAATTATTATCATATTTTTGGATGATTTTAATATTATTTCCATTTAAATTTTTTAGATCTTCATCTTTATAAATGTTTATAGTAAACATAAATAAATAATTAATTATACTTTATATAATATCTACTTTAATTATTTCATTTTTGTATTATTTTAATTGTTATTGCCATACAAGAAACTCTCTTGTTTAAGTGATAATATTAAAATATTTTATTTTAATTTATTGAACATATTTTTGAGTGAAATACAGTTTTATTTCTCTTTATTTCTCATTATGATTCTTATAAACAGCAAGTGATTCATAAAAAATAATTTACTGACATAGGATAGATACAATTGCGCATGTTTGCGATTATGAGAAAAAAAGCTTGAAATTTCTATAACTACCATTACGAGTTACAAACTTGTTTAACTTGCTTTTAAAGATTGAGATATTCAGCGCTTGATTGAAGAAAATCACTGGTTATTTCAAAGTAAGCCATTATGAAAAATTAGAATCACCATGATTATCAAATTAGCTGTAATAAAACTTTATTGAACTTGTTCCAAAATATTTTGAGAGTCATTATATTTTAGAATTTACTTATATTAGTAACTATTTAAGAACCCACACAACACAAACAATAGCGCAGGTAAGCAAACATGTTATTGAATTCATATACGTAGTCTTAACGAACTTTTTGAAATTGTGTTCGCAAAAGGTATTGAATGACGTACTTTACGACTTATTACATTGGTCCATCGTGAAATGTTTTACGGTGTCGGTTCAAATGGGCTAGATGCCCAAATTTTTTCTCGCATTTATCACATGCAAAATCTTTGCGGCCAATATGTACTGTCTTTTGGTGTCTGAACAAGTCCGATGTTTGTCCAAATTTCTTCTCACAATTTTTACATGGGTAATCTTTGTGACCTTCGTGAACTGTCTTTTGGTGTCTGATTAATTTTGATTTTTCTCCAAATTTCTGCTCACACTCGTCGCATCCGTAATCTTTGCGACCATCATGCACTGTCTTTTGGTGCCTGAACAATTCCGATGTTTGTCCAAATTTCTTTTTGCAATTTTTACATGGGTAATCTTTGTGACCTTCATGGACAACCTTTTGGTGTCTGATTAATTTTGATTTTTCTCCAAATGTCTGATCACAATTGTCGCATGCATAATCTTTGCAACCTTCATGGACTGTCTTTTGGTGTCTGATTAATTTTGATTTTTCTCCAAATTTCTGTTCACACTCGTCGCATCCGTAATCTTTCCGACCTTCGTGTACTGTCTTTTGGTGGACAAGCAAACTCGGTTTTTGAGTAAATTTTTTTTCGCACTTGTTGCATGTGTAATCTTGGCGACCTTCGTGGACTATTTTTTGGTGCCTAGTCAATTTCGATTTTTGTCCAAATTTCTTTCCACACGTGTTGCAATTGAAATCTTTCCGACCTTCATGCACTGTCATTTTGTGTACAAACAAATTAGATTTTTGTGCAAATTTTTTATTGCACTTTTCACATGTATAATCTTTGTGAACGGAGTGGACTACCTGTCGGTGCTTTAACAAATTCGATTTTTTTCCAAATTTCTTCTTGCAATTGTCGCATTTGTAATCTTTACGATTTTCATGGATTACTTTTTGGTGAGAGAGCAAATGCGATTTTACCCCAAATGTCTTCTCGCATTTGTCGCAGATGTAATCTTTGCGACCCTCGTGAACTGTATTTTGGTGCCTGATCAAATCCGACTTTTTTCCAAATTTTTTCTCGCAATTGTCACAAGCAAAATCTTTACGACCTTCGTGAACGGCCCTTTGATGGTAGATCAAATGCGCTTTTTGTCCAAATACTTTCTCGCACTGGTCACACGCAAAATCTTTTCGGCCTTCGTGTACCGTCTTTATGTGCAAGAGTAAACTCTGATTACTTCCAAATCTTTTGGCGCATTTTTCGCATAAGTTATCTTTAAAAACTTCGTGGTATATTTTTTTGTGCTTGAGTAAAGTTGATTTTTTTTCAAATTTCCTCTCGCACTTGTCGCATGTAAAGTCTTTGCAGTTTTTGTGTCCTGATATTTGGTGTCTACTCAAATGACTTCGGAACTCAAATTCTTTTCGCACTTGTCGCATGTGAAAGCGTTGTGTTCTGATATTTGGTGTCTACTCAAATGACTTCGGAACTCAAATTTTTCTTTGCACTTGTCGCACGCGTAATATTTTTGATCATTGTGAATTGTGTCTTGGTGTGTTATTAGACTCGATTCTAGAGTAAATGCCCCCTGACAAATATCACCAATGTTTTGATTGTCGTCTGATACAAAAACATCGCGTTCACTTGAATTATTTTCCGAGGCTTCAACCTCTGGTTTCTTCTCACTTTTATCCATTTTAGTGTCTGAATTGAACGATGGATCCTTCCATTTATTGCCACGAAAATTGAATGAGTGAAATTTATCTTCTGGTATTATATGACTTGATTCATCGAGAAAGACATTCAAACTAATTTGTTTTTATTGTCAACTTGAACAATGTTCGAGGAGCAATGCCAAAATTATTTATAATCATATTATTTGTAATGTAGGTACAGATTTATCTGATTATACATTATCCTTATAATATTTGAAACAATTAAAAATTCTAACTTTCAGGTAGACGATTTCTTTGAAGAAATTGAATGGCCTTCTAAACCTAGTATTTCAAATACACTCCTAATCGAAAAAATCATGTTCGCACAAAAGACTGATTATTTCAAACGTTGTCCACGAAGACTATTACTATTGAATTGATCGTTGCATTAATCTTGTCTAGCAAGAACATTACTTACTTAGATGCCATTTTTTTCGTTGCTACAATTCGGGAGTAATTATTTTCGGTAGCACAATCGTTATGACGACATTTTGTTCTGGTAAATTTTTATTTGTCATAGTTTCTATTAACAAAAGATAAAAATTTAATTTTTTCGTGCCATCATCAAAAAGATATGTTGTTTAGTGACATTTACACGAGTGGGACATTTTTCCAAAAGAGCGTTGACGTATAATAAAACAATTTAATATTCATGTCAACATTTGCCGCCCCCATGCCATGGCGTGATTGGCGTGGTCCATAACTCGTCACTGCATGTATTATGAACTATTTTAAGCTCAATCAAAATTTTGTCACATCCGTGCTCTTTCAACATGGTTAACAGTTTGTGTGAGTTATGAGAACATTTTGATTGAAAGTTAATTCGGATACTATAATTTTGAAAATTGCATAACATTAAAAAAATCTTCACTCAAACAAACTAAAAATGGTTTTCAACATCTAAAATAGTTTGTTAACTTTAGAAAGAGCATTTTAATAAAGTTTTAATAGAAATTATAGATAAATGTCACCGTGCTGCATTGTATTTAAATAACTTATTATATTCTTTAAACATATACTTTTCTGTTTTCCGTGGCCCGGCCGCGAACTCATTTATTATAAATGATAGAATGAATATTATGATAAATTTGTTAAGTTAACGTATTGCTTTTGCAACAAAAATGTAGCGATGTTTTTCAATGAAAACTTGTGATTTTTCATTGGTCAAGTATTACATTGAACTATAACATTATTTTTCTACCTATGTAGCTCCAATAAAATTATGAAAATTATCAATTTAAAAATGTATGATAAGAGTCAGAATTTAACTAAAACATTTTTGAGTTCGATTAGTAAACCTAATAAAGTAATTGTTATACAACAATCAACCAGCTATTATTTAATGTTTATTGTATTAAGATTTTCAAGTACAATAACAATTGTTTTCATACCAGCGGCCCGAAAGTGACTACTTCCCTGTGTATGAAAAATAGTATACAGGCCTATGCCGCGAAAAAAGAAAGCCCCAGAGCACGTGTTTATCGGCCTCGGCTTCTCCTCTGCCACTAATTACATACTCTGAGACTTTTCTGTTTTTCGCGGCCTAGGGCAGTAATATACTAAAACATGAATGAGATCTAATAACATTTTTTCATCCGTATATTATTTTCTAAATCGACGAAATTAACTACTTTTTTGAATTAATATAAAGTTTTTAATAAAAATAAACATATGAAATTATACTTTAAATATATAATTATGAAAAACATTAAGATATTAGATGGGACATTTTAGAAAAAGTATAGAGTAAGTAGTAGTAAATAGATAGTCATTCATCAAGTTTAGAGAAAGTTACAATTATGTATAAACCGATCTAAAAGTTACTCCATACGACATTGAAGATTTTATTATCTCAAAATAATAATTAAAATAAGAACTCTCACATTATCTGGCCGATGAAGTGATATTAATGATATGAGTGATAGCGATTGAGTGGCAAAAACATGATTGGTCCTTTGTCTAAAAAATTAGAACTAAGACCCGTTTTTACCGATCAAGACTTGCTCTGAGACAACGATACTACATAAGGCATGTAAAAAACTAAAAACCTATCTTACAATACTACACGTTTCTAAATTTACTTCTATGGTTCGCCCAGCAGTTAAAACCAAAGGTTTCATAGTTCTCACCATAACAAATAATAACATCTTCTACATTTTTACAGGGTAACTTTGAAAATTTATTTCATAGCTTGAATGGAATTAATATTTACGAAATCAAAATTTAAGGATCGTTAATTAACAAGAGTATAAATTACCAGGGGAAAATTAGATCGTCATTTACATCTCATTACATTTGACTTGGAAAACAAACAACAAGTATAACACAAATAATAGTACCAAACTCAAACAATATTTTGACAGATCCTGTCAAATCTGTTTCAATTAAAAGTACATGATCTAAAAACATGAATACATTATACTAATTCCATAACTCAAATTCATCAAACGATTTTATGAATACCGATGAAGTCGTCAAAACAACAAGACAATTTGATTCAATTAATATAACAAACAATATAGGGCTGCCTAAATCGCTACTGATATTGAAAAACTTAGAATATAAATTATCTATTTACCAAAGCCGTTGCCATTAAATATACTTTTTCATACCAGCAGCCCGAAAATAACCATTTTCGTACTGCAACACAAAGCAGCAAAAGCGATTTTCGGGCCACTAGAGTTGAAAAATCGTGTAAATGCCTATATTGGAAAAAAACCCTGGAGCACGTGCTTTATTGGCCGAGGCTAATTGCGCGTATTTTTGGTATTTTCCATTTTCCCGGCCTAGGGGGGTAATATAAGATACTTGATAAAAATATGGTGCAAGCGAAAAAATTCTTGGAGCTGTTCATAAATCAACATGTTTCTATTTTTTTCATCAACTAGAATTTTGCGTTTGTACTTGATATCCATTTTATATAAAAAATAAATGTGAATAAATGATGCATTATCAATACTTTATTTAACTTAGGAAGGTTTTTCTAGCTACGATGTACTAAATCCACGAATTTGGCCAATAATAAATACTACGACTGTGTATAGAAAACAATTCATCTAACTCATGAAAACTCTCCATCTCTCTCTATATAGAATTATTTTTCAGTGAAGATAAACACTTACATCAAATTTTTACAGTCTACTTCATTATATTATTGATTATTGGTATAGTAATAAGTTCGATTATCTGGAAGTGTCCAATCAAGGATAGACGGGATAGCCAATAATGCACTCCAAGTGTAATGCAAAATGTAAATATCGACTGTAAACAATTTCTAAATAAATAAATCATTTCCAATATATTGTGACAAATTTTTAAACCAATCTGTTTGAATATTAGCCACATAGTATCCTATTTTGAGTATTTTGAACATCTTTTCTTGGATATCTTGAGAATTGAAGCGCTACATTCGAATCATTAATACTTCGCAAATATGAATCTCATTAGGGTTGAAAATTAAATTACATTCTTTTTATTAACAATATATTCTTTATAATCGTCAATTTTACTTACTTTTTTGAGCACGCTACCACGAACAGATAAGAACCAAGAACGATAAAGAAATATCATCATGGAAAAAGTTAGTAGTTGAAATATAGAATCAAATACAACTGTGCTCAGAATTTGATTTTCTCTCAAATACTCGGAGATTTTCAACATCTTAAAAAATTATTATTACTTTTAAATACTGCTATGTGCATTATTACTTTTAAACACTGCATATGCTATAAAATATTTTATGTAACTTTTACGAATCTGATTTTTTAACAATTTGGAATATCCCCTCGTTTTACAAAAAAAAAGCATATCTACACTCGATGAATAAATTACTATAACATCACGTTGTCAGTAAAATCGTTCAAATACTTACTGTGGATGCAGAAGAAGTCAATAAACATAAACCTAAAATTACACGACCAATTATTTGTATGCTTCTTTTTTCAAAGGGATATGAAAAGGTGATCTTCATAATCCTCGTAATCCAAGGAAAATGTTTTTCCCATACAGTTTTGGCAATAATTATACAATCTTTATAGCTAAGAGTATCGATCCAGGCTTTAGCTAATACTTTCATATTTTTGTTATAAAATGAAAAAAAATTAAAAAATATTCTTTCACTCTTTATAGTTTCACCGGATATGATGATATTAGTGTAAAACATCGTAATATATACTGAATCAACATTATTGAAACTCATAAGGTTACTCAGTCTGCGGTTTTAATGAAGTTTTTCGAAAAGTTTAATACGATGGTGACTTGTTTTGATTACAATTGTTTCTTCTCATTTTAATTTTTTTGTCCTCCGAAAGCTGTACTTTTGCCTTGGGAAAAACATTTCAACGCGATATAAAACTCAAAATAGAAAATAATGCACGCGAATTTGGCGCGCTCAACTCGCCGTTTTTCTACTGCTGCGGAGTATGGTATAAAATGAGTATACAGTGGTAGGTAATCTCTTAGTGCGGTCGGCTGCCGGCGGTGCAAGTGCACTCGAGCATCGTATCGAGACCCGAGTCACGTTCCAAACATAACAAGAAATGAATCGATTTGTTGATTGTTGGAGAGGAACTTTTGAATATTCTCGTACAAAAGTCCACTCGGTTTAACAAGCTACTTGTGACGAGAAAAATAAATGGTAAATTACTCGCGGCATAAATTTAATATTGTAAAATGTGCTGAGAGTGTGAGAAATGAAGTTAAACATTTGGGAAGAATTACAGCTGAACACCGCATATGTCAAGAGAGAGATAATACAAGATGTTATCTCTCGAGGCATTGCGAACAAACATTGCACTCGGTTCTTCGCCTTGATAATGCTACTGCCCAAATCACTTCCAATCGCAGTTCAGGGCTAGCTCGCAGACTCGCATTCCTTGATCGTCGCGATGGATGAATTTCACATCACCGAGGTAGACGTGAAGGACGTGAGATTTCCAACTTCGTTGAATCTCGACGGTAGCGATGCGATGGTAAGAAAAATACGAAGAAAAAAAGCTACGGCAAATTTGCATACATATATACGCCAAAAATTTCATTCCAATTATTCGTTCTGTCGTTCAAAAGCACACGAGCCCGGACTACTCGTGCGCATACGTAACGATCAGGACAAATGACGAGAACGTCGAGGGCTACGGTTTGACGTTCACCTGCGGCCGAGGCACCGAGATTGGTTTGTGACACTCTTTTGACTGTTCCTTGCATTTTTCTTTCTTTTCATTTTTTTACGGGCGTGAATTCTCGCTTGGATAATGTTATATGTGTGTGTTTGTGCCCGCGCAGTTGTCCAGGCGTGTCGAGTTATTTCGAAGCTGATCATCGGCACGAAGTTGAGCGACATTTACCGTGATTTTGCTGCATATTGGAGGATGATAACCAGTGATCCGCAATTGCGATGGGTAAGAGAAATACTTCGATGTAAGCCATGTCGATAAAAAAAAATAACGTCACTTTCAATGCAGCTCGGGCCAGAAAAAGGAGTGATGCATTTGGCCACTGCGGCCCTGGTCAATGGCCTCTGGGATTTGTGGGCGCGCATCGAGTCGAAGCCGCTCTGGAAGCTACTCGTCGACATGTCACCCGAGCAGCTGATCTCTTGCATCGATTTTCGATACATGTGAGATATTTATAAAGCTAAAAATGGAGCGACGCGTATCGCTGTGATAAACGTTAATCGTTAATCGTCCGATGGCCGAATTTGGCTCTCTCATTAATTTTCCAGTACCGATGCCATCACCAAGGACGAGGCTTTGGCGATGCTACGAGCCAATTCGTCGCGCAGAGCCGAGCTCGAGTCGAGTCTCCGCGCTACCGGTCTGCCGGCTTACACGACGCAGATCGGCTGGCTGGGCTACGGCGACGAGCAGCTCAAGTCGCTCTGCGCCAAGTACCTGGCCCAGGGATACAAGGCGTTCAAGGCCAAAGTCGGCCAGGACCTGGCCAGCGACTTGCGACGCTGCGAAATCATCAGGAAGGCCATTGGTTACGAGAAAGATCTGATGGTCGATGCCAATCAGGTCTGGGACGTCGACCAGGCCGTCGATTGGATGAAGAATTTGGCCAAATTCAAGGTATGAAATGATCGGAGCATTTTGAAAACGTTTCGATCTCTTGTTGAGCTTTTATCGATTCCATGCAGCTCAAATGGATCGAAGAGCCTACGTCCCCCGACGACGTAGTCGGACATGCAAAAATTAGGGAGCAGCTTCGGCCGTTCGGTATTGGAGTTGCTACAGGTGAAATGTGTGCCAATAGAGTCATGTTTAAACAGCTATTGCAAATGAAGGCTATCGATTATTGTCAAATCGATTCGGCGAGGATCGGCGGAATCAATGAAATTCTTGCGGTGTATTTGATGGCTAAAAAGTTCCAAGGTTGGTAATGAGTAAATAATGTTATAGTACCCATTCAATGTTGCAGATAAACTTTATTTTCTTTTGTACCTTGACTAAAAGATGAAACAAAATAATGTATTAATATTTCATCTAAAATATGCACCCTTTACAGTACCAGTCTGCCCTCATGCTGGAGGTGTGGGTCTCTGCGAGATGGTCCAACACTTGCAGATGTGGGATTACATCTGTTTAAGTGGAACTTCAAGGAACAGACTGATTGAGTATGTTGATCAACAACATGAGCACTTTGAAAATCCAACAGTAATTAAAAATGCACATTATATGCCACCAACGAGTTACGGCTACTCCACAAAAATGAAAGAAGAAAGTTTAAGAAAGTATGAATATCCCCATGGTACAGAATGGCAGCGCATGTTTCATGAAAACATTTTTTCAGCCCCTGAATAAAAATTAGCATAAGATTATCTGAAAAATAAGTAAAACTTGTTTTATGACAATCAATCATTCATAGTTAATTCATAAATAAAATTTATTTACCTAAAACTGAATTTAAACAAATTCTTGGTATCAACAATCTATGAGAATCACTATTACAGTCAACACTAACTGTCTTTGATAAAACGTGATTTTACGTAATCTGTCTGTAATTATTCTTTTATTTAACATCAACAAAAACCTCATTTAAAATTTAATTTATTAAATTTACTTACGCCCACAAACCAGTAAGAGTTTGGCTTAAACATCATATTTTTTACAAAACTCATTGATTCTACTGGAGATATAACATGCAGATGTAAATGGTTAACAGTAGTAAACGGAGGCCAATGAAATCCTGTTCGAGTTGAAGTTTTTTCCAGACCTAGACGATTAATAATAATATCTACTGTGGCAACCATCTTATCATCTGTAATTATTAATATTGTAAGTTCACAAAGAAGAGTAAATGAAAAGAAATCATATTTCCTTATCATACATACAAATTTCTTCATCTTTTTTTTCCATGACTTTAGCATTGACAATGTGAATCTTAGGAATGATAAGATAGTGATGAGTTGAGGCAGGATTTATATCTTTAATGCAGGCAACATGCTCGTCCTTATAAAAAAAATTATAACCACAATATTGTAACAATAACTTAAAGATTTAAGATATGCTTGTTCACCTCATAAATATTTGTACCAGGCTCTTCTTTCTGAAGAATTTTGCAAAACACGCAATTATTTTGATAATTTTCCACAGTAGCCATATTTGTAAACGAATATAATTGACCTCAAATAAAAATTTCTTGACTATGATTGACTTTTACACTAAAATTTCTAGCAAGGTACTTTTAACATGAGCAAAAACTCAAATATTCTGTGGAGTTGAGCAACAATAACATTCCCGATTTGACGTTAATGTCTGACGGTCAGTAAACCGAGTGACAACTTCACAACCCTGAACACATGTCAATTTGAATTTGCAGTTCAAATACGAATCTGTACTTTTTTTTAGTACATTAATTAATTAATACAAAAATATTAGAACATGAAGGAGTTGTTGGAAAGTTTATGGTCAGCAAATAACTTAACGTTGACTTTACTTTCATAAGAGATTTTTAATTAATTTAAAAATTATATGTACATAATGTTTAATCAAACAGAGATTGGAACATTGAAAAAAGGAGTTCATTAGATGGTCTGAACCTTAAGTCAACAATACTCGCGAAATTATAATATAAAACTAGTAAGAAAATTTTAATTTTCTTTAATTTCTTATAGAAAATTTTACCAAAAACGTTTTTTACTTAAAACACAGAAATAAGTAATCACATCAGAAGTCATTTACACTAAGTTGAAATCACAAGTTTAAAGTATTAAAGTATTTTCTATGTACAGAATAATAAAAATATTTAAAAAATCTATCTAACTATATACAGTATACATAATATTATATGTAATCAACAAAAAGATCAAATTTTTAATGTTTGAATCTTTTTCAGTCTTTTCCTATGTGTAGAATTTTTCTTCTTCTGATTTTCTAACGTCTTCCGCTTTTTTTTATTGAAAGTTGATTCATTTTCTACGTTTTCTAATTTATGTTTTCTAGAAGATTTATCGATTTTATTGACTTTACTAGTTTCACTTCTTTCTTGAAAATCAAGTTGACTGTCATGAGTATTTTTGTTTTTTTGTTTGCTACAGTAAGCTTCATTTTTTCGTTTCTTTTTTGAATTCTCTTCAATTCTATCATCTTCTTCTAACACTGATGCATTTCTTTTTATTTTGTCCTTTTTCGAAATTTTCGATTTTATCTGTTCTACGTTTTTTACAAATATTTTCTTTGTTGTTATTATCATCTTCAAGTTTTCTGGACTTTTTTGTTTTAGATTTTTTAGTAATGACTATTGATTTATTACCTTCATCTTCAATCATTATCCTTTGATTTGTTCTGGAAACACTAGAAATATTTTTTTCAACAGTATCATTTTGTTTTAACAGAGATGTTAATGTCATGAGAGAAATTTCATTATACATAGGTTTTGTATAATTTTTTCTGGTATTAATGTTTAACTTATTCAAATCATCTTTTTCAATAGACCACAACTTTATTTCTCCCAAACTTGAGACAGAAGCCAATAAGTTGTTGAGTTTAGCCATGCATCTGACTTTGTTGTCATAAGCTCTAATTTCATTGATCACAGAACCAGTTTCTAAATTCAGGATACTTATCTTGCCATTTTCTAAACCAACAGCAACAAATTCCTCATCTAAAAACTCTATACATTCTACTACATAATCAAATACAAAATTTGCTTTCATGCCAGTTGAGAGAGTGTACACGTCAATTTTGTTATTGGTTACTATCAAATAAGTATGTTCACTAGGACTCCAGGTACAAAAATTTATATCCAAAGTGTCCACTTCCCATGGCGATAAAGTAGTAGCATAAGCTTGTCTGCCTTTGACGAAGTTCCAAGTTCGTAAAATTCCATCACAACTTATTTGCCTGCTAATTTTATCTAATACATCATTGCTGGCTGATGTTAGCTGACTTACATCAAGGGAGAAATCCATACTGTTTATGGTGTCTAAAAGATTGTAGAAATTTTTTAAATTATAATATATGATGATATAAAATATGATGCATCAAATTTATCTTGAATAAATTATAAAACAATTATTTACCATTATGATTAACTAGTTTTCCACTTTCAATGGTTGAGAGAATGTCATACAACCAAATGGAATCATCAACAGTTGAAGAAGCTGCATAGTGTTTCATGGCAGGTACGCGTCCAAAGTTAGCTAGATGTGAATGAGATGCTAAACAATGCTCCATTTTATATTTCTAAACAAAAATGACACAAAAAATAAGTCAGTTTACTTAAATACAAAAAGATGGATATTTCTAGAAGTTCTAGAATCATCTAGAATGTCACGAATCTCAAAAAAAAATTATCACGGTAGAGATAAAAAATTGAAACTAAATATCTGTAGAATCTGTGTGAAAATTTCGAGTTACTCAAAATATTTATCAGTAAAATGGGCAATGTTTATAATAGGAGGATGTTAACCTGGAACTAGCCGGTAAGCCGATATGAAGACCTACGATGTACTTTCGTATACTTACATTAATAACATCGTCGACTGCATAGCCAACGACAACATCTGAATTGGGTAACATTTTCACTCACAAATGCACTGCTAATTTAATTATTTATAAAAACCTTACACGTGTTTTAATGAAATGTCAACAACGTAAACAGTACGTTATGTTGAGATACTTATTGTAATCTGAAGCGTTGAGCGTCGTATTTATATTGTGCCTTCGGTACGGTGAAAGATCTGTTATTGGCTGATGGCTCGAAGTAGGAATTCGCGTTCTCGACTTTTCGCGCGCGAACACAGCAGCTTTCAAATTTTTGCTCATGGCTGGAGTTAACGACGAAATGTCTAATAAAGAATCGATAGTCATGCAAATTGGACCTAAAGTTTATAAGGAAGCAGAGGTAAATAAAAATTGTCGTATTATTTTCTAATGTTGAATTAATTTTTAATTTAAAATATATAAACTGTACATGTATTTATAAGACATATAATGATTTCGTTAATTTTTGCGCGATGTTCTCTATCTTTGTTGTTCGTACAATGAGCATTTTTAGCACACTTTTTTCGTGACTAATATGAAGTAATCAAATGCTGAGATAGTTTTTTTTTTTAATTCCTTTTTTTTAGCAGCCGGACGATACAAAAATTTTACCAAACCATAGAAGAATGATTTTGCTTTTCCTAATTAATCGTCACAATAGGCTTAATTTTGCTTACTTACTCTTACACAAGAAATGAATTACAATATAATTAAATCGTAGCCCCTAAATTGTCTAGTTCATACTATGCTGAGCAACAAGACTCGATACCATAACTCACGTTTTACGCTCATTTCTTTCAACTTCTCCCCTTCATTTTTTGTTTCATCTTTGAAAATGATTTATTTATTTTTTTTAATTAGCTTACTATGTTTTTTTCTACACAAGTCAAGATTTATTCCTAAAAATACGTATTTTGCACTGTTCCACTTTGATTATATTTATCGCAAATACATTTTCCGTTCTCTTTCCATACTCGCCTTCCTAAAATAAAGTTAAAAAAATGCTTGTTGATTTTTAAAGCGCAACTTTTTACAATAACATAAAATAAATTTCGACAAATCTCAAATGCCAATCGTGAAAAGACGTAGGTATACACCGGGTTTATAGTTCTCTCTCGAAAGAAAACTCACTTTAATTAAAAACTAAAATTATTAACAGTACAAAGGCTCATTAATCGATCTCATAAAAATTAAAACAACAATCGATAAAAACGATTGAAATAATTGATATACAATATAATATACTCAATAATATATATAAATATTTAATCTATAAAACGCTAACAAAAACGTGGAAGTTTAAAATGTTTATCTGTTTTCTTTATTAAAACTAGTTTGTCCTCGCAATTCCATTGTTTGCTCACCAACATCGCTCGGAGTCAAATGTAAGGATTTACGTAAAAATCCTCAGGCAGCTGAAGTTTTTTGTTTTTTCTTCTTTATTATATATTTATATATTATATTCATTAATATTTAAAATACGAATCTCACGGGTAGCTCGTCCCACTGTACAGTGTAGTGTTTTTTCCTCCTTTATCAATGCAATATAATAATATATAACTCTTAAAATTTAAAGATAAAACTAAGTTTAGCTGTTTTTAGGTCTTTTTAGCAATTTCTAAACGGAAGATACAACGTGTATGCTTGGAAGCAACAATGAATGAATGATGACAATGAAAAATGAAAAACAAAAGTTAATGACGATGAATGATCACTAATCCGATGGAAAGTATCCACAAGTATTACATAGTGCGTTCTATGCTTTCAGTCTCGCTGGTTTCCCTTTCGCGCTTTTAACATTCGTACCGAGTGTTGTTTTTTTTTCTACCTGCGCTACTTTAAATGCTCGCGTGCTCGACGCGGTTTTTCCTTTTTTTCATTTTCGCGTAATACTGCGATCGCTCAGTCGCACTATTTTTTTTTTGTTTTGTTATTATCACTCTGCGGCATGAATACGACAGCCGAAGAGTCCAGCCTCTTTGTTAAATTTTTTATTTTCGTGTGTTCTCTTTGTGAATCACGTTTCGTGAACCTTTTACTAGATCGCGGGCCGGCAATCGATCTAGTAAAGGGGCAAATTTCAGCTGCCCTGGTAGGTCATCTGCTCGGGCAGCGGCGACGTGTGATTGTTCTGCGTCGGGCTCGGATGATGAAAGTGCTGCGACGATCCGTCCTGGGACATCTCGTTCTGCGACATGACCGGCTCCTCGTACTTGCCGCGCTTGAAGCGCCCGTAGAGCGATGAGTAGGGTAGATTGTAGTGTATCGCCGCTTGATTGATGCTCATGTGCCCCAATCTGCGAACGCGAAAAGCAACATTATTCGCGCATCAAATCGCACCCAACGAGATGAAGGAAGCCGAAGGAGAGCGCGACGGCAAGCCTTACCTCACGGCCTCCAAGGCGTCGGTCATAGCGTCCTCGCTCCAGGGCGTAGGATTGCTCCTGCTCAACTCAATACCCTCCCTCTTGCAACGCCCGTAAAGCGTACCCGTAGGTATGCCAAACTCGGTGGAAGCTCGTTGCACGGAGGTCTGGCCGGATCGGATTGCCTCGAGTGCTCTGTCCAAATCAGCCGGGGACCAAGCCGTGGGACTCGCGTTAAAGGGCGCGGCCAATCTTATGCCTTCTCGCCTGGCTATTTTGTACAGAGTACTCGAAGGTATGCCGAAGGCTTTAGAGGCTTTATTGGCCGATATCGTGCCCGTGCGCAGAGCTTCAAGGGCGTTGTTGAGGCTCTCGTCGCTCCACGACTTGGTCGGTCCGTCTTTTTTTGGCGTGTCGATACCGAGCCTGTGGGCCCGCTGCCACAGCGTCGTCGATGGAATCCCAAAGGTGGCTGATAAAGAGGCGTGCGCAATGAAACGTTAATCGATGAACAGGTGGTCACGAGTGGCGAAATTTCATATGCGAAATAATGGATCTCTTACCAGAAGCTTTGGTGAGGCTCATGTCGTGATTTCGGAGAGCCTCGAGCGCGGCGTCCATGTCCTCCTGCGTCCAGGACTTGGATCCGTGATGATGCGAGCCGGACTGCGAGTGATTTCGCGAGTTGTTCTCGCCGCCGGGCGAGTCCGAGTGTATCGAGCTGCCGGAGGGCATCAGGCCCAGCAGTTCCGGCGTGATCATCATCATGTTGTCGTCGGCCTTGGAGCTGACGCTCGCCCGGTCGGACATGTGGCTGTCGATGTCGATCGTGTCCGACGAGTCCATCGTCTGCAGGGTCTCGAACTTGACCTTCACGTCGTTGTCGCAGTTCTGGATATCTGCGAACGACGGTTCAGTTTTCACAGTCATTTCAACCGGTTCAGTCTTTACATGCATTCTCGACGGTTCGGTACTCGCAAAAATTTCCGACTGCTCCTCCATTGTGGCGAGCGCTAAGTCAGTTCACTCTCACTGCTAATGCGAAGGACTCCGAGTCCTTTATAAGCATAAATAATCAAGTCTCTCTCTCGCCGACTATATCTTATCTCGTTCGCTTCTCCCGCTCGCGGAAAAGAATCGAAAACAATTGACTTAATCGTTCTTAACGAGTTACGATTGGATTTGCTATTTGGCCCCGAGAGCGCAGCGTCCGGCCGCTCTTTGTGCGTGCGTTTTATTGTCGGAGCAGAAGACAGAACGCGCTTGTATCGCATATATATATATCCAAGTGCATAGATATAGTACGGCTTTGCCGGTGGCGGCGGCGGCGGCGGCGACTTCAGCCGAACGAGAGCGCCGCGCGTCGTGCTCGCGCGAAACTACGCGCATATGACATTTGCTAACACGAAAGAGCGAAATTTGAGCAAGAAAATAATAAAAAAAAAAAAACAAAAGGAAAAAATAGGCCATGTGTGCGCACCTGTCGTGTGGTTGTCGGGATCCCGCAGGTGCGTCGTGGTCGTGCCGACGAGGGTCGCGCTCGGTGGCGTGGGCTGAGTCTCGGGCGGCAGGTCGACCTCGCCCGGATCCGTGTGGTGGCCATAGTGGCCGAGGCCCGTGTGACAAAACATGTCACCTATAAAAAAGAAGGAGAAAAAAAAGTTGCACACAGCGAGCCCAAAAAAAGAAATTATAAAAATCTGCTATCTCTCTTTCACTCTCTCTCACTCGCTCGCTCGCTCGCTCGCTTTTCAATGATTTTCAATCGACGATCGATACTCGGTAATAAACATGATCGCGAGCACGAGCTCCTTACCGTTGTTGCTCGTTTTGGTGGCTGCGTTATTGTTGGCGCTGCTGGGACTGGCACCGCTGCTGCTGCCGCCGCTGCTGCTGCTGTTGCTGCTGCTCCTTCGGTTGCTGTCGTCTGGGCGATCGGCGGCGCCGGCTGCGGCCCCGTTGGTCGTCGTTAATTTTTTCTCGTTGTTGTTGTTGTTGCTCTTGTTGATGTTGTTGTTGTTGTTGTTGATGATGGACGGGCTGGAGTCGAGCACGACTAGTGGTGTACTCGCTGCGGCGGGCACGTTAGCTCGGCCGGTCGTGTCCATGCACTCGTCATCCTCGTCGTTGCCTGACCAGCAGTCCTGTCGATTCTGTTTCCGCGAAAAAAATTATATAGGTACACGTTCAGATAATGACAACTCTAGAATAAGTTCGAGTAAATATCGTGAGTATTTATTGACAGTTTGTAGTTTATGTTCATGTTTACACGCACACTCGGCATATAGAAGAGTAAGCTACAAACTGCCAACAGACGCATCTCGCGAATCTCACCTCTTTGGCGCAGAGTCGCGCGTAGACCTCTTCGTCGTCTTCGTCGTCCTCCTCCTCCTTGTACTTGGCCTTGGTGTCCAACTGACTGTGATGATAGTAATTGTAGGCGATGTGTCTGGGGTGGCGAGCCGCGGCGCGACTCGTCGCCTCGTGGGCCGGCTGGGGCTGCAGAAAGGACGACGAGGCTGCGGCCTGCGATGCGGCGGAGGATTTGCGCGTCGACGAAGATCGCTTGTAGGACGGCGAGGTGCGCTGATGCTTGCCGAACTTGGTCCAGTTCAGGCGCGGCGTGGACAGGCTACCACCACCGGCGGCGGACCCTTCGCGCCTGCCTCCCGAAGAGCGATGACGATACGGCGACGAGGCCCGATGATGATGATGATGATGGGCTCGATGATGGGGAAGATAGTCGGCCGGTGGCGTGCTGAGACTGACCGCCGACGGGCCGATTACGTCGCCGCCTCCGGTCTCCGCCGACACCTCGCACAGGCCCTTGATTTTCAATTGATCCGCCGTTCTCAGCAGCGACTGCAATGCACACAGCAAAAACGTGAAATTATATTTTATGCGTATGAGCCAGCTGATCGAGAGATTCATATATAATATATATTAGGTGAAGAAAATGAGAAAGGGGCGAGAGAAAAAAAAAGGCGGGTGGGAAGCTTTCATTCGATTACGTAGCCGATCGCTCAGACACCGCGTCAGACAGACAGAAATTCACTTATTTTACGCTCTCTTTCTCGTCTCGAGATTTTTCTCTTTTCTTCTTCTCATTCGCCGGTTCGTGACGCATGACGCTGAGAGGGCGAGAAGAAGAAAAGCTCCGCTATACGGGATATAATTGAAAAATCCTCTTATTTATCATTTAAAGAGGAACGAATGAAAAGAAATATATAAATAATGTTTAATAATCATCGCGGCGACGAAGCCAGAGAACCGATCACGAGGCTCTCTCTCTCTCTTTCTCTTTATATATCTTGGTTCTTTAATCAAGCTCAGACCGGAGGAGCAGCAGCGCATGTTACATATATATATACACGGAGGTCTCGAGCGGGGAATATAGGAGAGCGATTAGGAGAGAGCATCCCCTTCTTTTTCGGCCTATCGGGCTGTCCTGCTCTCTCCACCACCATCCGGCTGCAGGCGCGCACCACCGCCTACACACACCAGCGCCGGTACATAGCCCTATTGCACCCTCCCTCGCGGCTGCTCGCTCGTGTCTCTTTTTCGCTCCTTCTCCACCTTATATATATATATATACGTGTGTTCCGTATAGTTTGCATATAGTCTGCTGCATTCGCATTGCTTTTATGCTCTGATTTTCGTTAACTCCCCGTGCCGCATTGGGTACTGTGTTACGTACGTATGGCACAATATAGTCCGCGCGCGCGCTGCGTAAGCATCCCTTCGGCGCTGCCATTCTCCTCCCCGCGCATCGTTCGATTCTTCCTATCAATTTTTATTCCTCCACTCTCTCTCTCTCTCTCTCTCTCTCTCTCTCTCTCTCTCTCTCTGCCTATTCTTTTTCTCTGCTTCGTATATATGCGTGCACGCGTATGAACAAATTACGATGTATTAAAAAAAGAAGAAAAAGACGACGACGACGACGACGAACAACGACTACGACGAAATAAAAGAGTCAAATCAGCTTAGCGATCGCGCGCAGACTTTATAGGGGGGCTGCTGCTACGTCGCTGTCGCTGCCGCGCGCAAGTTATATCGCGTCCAGGGCTAAAGCACGCCCGCGGCTCTGCCAGCCGAATCTACCTATACATACGTAACGCATATATATATAGAGTTAGCCTGCGGAAGAATGGAGAGTCGACGTCGACGTCGACGTAGCTGCTGCTGCTGCTGCTGCGACGAGCTCTCTCGCGTAGGCCTCGCCCTCCGTGTTAAAAGCTCTATGCTCGACGTCGCGCACGCCAGACCAACGTGTTTACGTGTACGTGTGTGCGCGTGGCTGGCTCTATGTGCGCTATGTGTGTTAGTGAGTGTGCGGCTGCAACGATGGCACAGACACAAACTCCGCTACATATCGACCCTCTCTTGCTCTCCGCGTGCGAAGCACTCCCCCTGCAACCCCTCGCCCACTCTGCTTAGCTGCCGTCGCTGCCGCTACCGCCGACGCCGGTGTATATTATAATGCTCTCCCGTATGCGCGCCACGTGCGTTTCTTGGGTGTGCCGTCGCTGCTACTGCTGCTGCTGCTGCTCGTTCGAGCTTCCGAGCTTCTTCTCTCCTTCATTTTCTTCCGTTCCCTTTTTCTTTTTTTTTTTACGAATTTTTTTCGAAACTTAATTGGCGTTTCGATCGAACGTTCGATATGAGAAAAAATGTACACCACTATAGGCGAGGCAATATAGGAAATAATTCGGAAAACGTGATCATTAGGAAAATTTTAATGATCATCGCCGATGAGATTGGGATTTACAAATATGCAAGGCCGAACTTTGCTTTTCTCATTCCCATATATATGCGATTTACTAGTCGAAGGGGGTGCAAAAGGTCTCTTCGTTTGCTGCTGCTGTTGCTGCTACTGCTGCGAGTAGATATAGAGAGAGAGAGGGCGTGAGTAAGTGAGACCGGGGATTTTCGATTCAGCCTCTCTCACTCGCTCTTTCTCTCTCTTCGCGTAATACTTGATAATCCCTGATTTCGCTGACTCGGCATAGCGGCAATTTTACACCGAATAACCATCCCTTTTCTCTCCGTACCTCGAGAGAGCGAGCGATCCCACCCCCCTCATGTGCAACCGATAATAATTACACTCCCTCCTTTTCTCTTATGCGCGCCGTGTATGTACGATAGTAGCTTGGGAAAATTAAAAAATCTTCTCTACCGTTGCCTCCTTTTTTCTGTTTTATATTATTATTATTTCGTCCCCGCGTACACCGCGTCGCGCACACCCCGTGCATTTGTACAAAATCGATGCGCGCCCCCGGTTTAATTTGACTGCGCTTAATTTTTTCTTTTCGTTCTCGTATTCGGCGCGACGACAAAAAGTATAATCGAGAGATTTTAATTCGATTTGTTTCGCAAAACAACACGACACGCTCGCGACGAATAAGACATTCGATGATTCTAGAGGAAATTTCCTATATACATTAACGTGGGCGTGGATGCAATGGGAAAACGCGGAGGAGGAGTAGCGGTGTATAGGAAAAGGAGGGCGGACTGCTGCTTGATTGCCAAAAAAAAAAGAAAAAACAGAAAAAAAGGCATCTTGATAAAAATTCAAAGCTATCGCGCTCGCTACACGTACGACATGGCGTCTGGACTGGCGTGTCATATACGCAGGGGATGCGCGTGCAGCAGTAGCAACACCGGCACAGCAGTTGCGTCGGCGGCGGCAACGACCACGGGGTAGA